>CM021103.1:695935085-696004644 GCA_007115665.2 Sequoiadendron giganteum | reverse complement strand
TCCTAATAAGGCCTTTGTTATTGTACATCTCATCAACACAACATTTTATGGGATCCCTCCTAGCACAACATGATATCCAAGAGAAAGAATAAGATATATTTTTATCTTAGTAGAACTTTGATAGCATATGCAATCAACTATACTCTAGAATCAAGAAAGCGTGTTTATTTATTTTCTTCACTTGTCAAAAACTATGACACTACAAGATCAACAACACAACTTAGCTTGTTGCCAAAATTGATCCAATAAAATATCTATTATCTAAAATGGCTCTCACAAGAAGAATGGAAAAATGGTTCATATTGCTTAATGAGTTTGATATTACATATGTCGATCAAAAGGAAATTAGGAAAACTAATTATAAATTAACTAGAAAAAAAACTTCTACTTAATACACGACTATTGCATATTGGCTTTCTAGATGAGTCCACGTTTTCACTTGAAGAGTCACTTGAATGGAAGCTTTAATTTGATAGTTTTTCATTAGTCATGGTTTAGGGGTAGGCATTATATTCTTTACACCGTGAGTGAATTCATACCTAAATCATTAAAACTAGGTTTCCCTTGTACCAATAACATTGATGAACATATAACTCCCATTTCAAGTCTTAAGCTAATTGTATATAGAAAAGGAGGATGTGACCTTTGTTCCTATTTGGACTACCCATAGAATTCTTGGAGGACATCTTTAAGCATATTATAAATTTATTGGGGAAATAATTGTGCACTACTAATGCAACTAAGGGGGCTATTTAAATTCACATTTAAGGAAGTGTGTGGAGATGGACTTGTCTAAACCATTATCACAAGATATTATGTTAAATTTTGACTCAAGTGAATTTTATTCAAACCACATATTTTGAGAATATTCCTTTTAGATGTAGAATATGTCATGATCTTGGACATTTTTCTAAAAATTGGTTAAATAGAGAGAAGGATGGGGAAATAAAAAATGATCTTATCTCTCCCAAAAATAGTCAAGGAAAGAAGACAAAATGTGGAATAAAATATATTTGTCATTAGTAACAACATCTATAAAGTTTCTCCAGGCAAGATGGACAACAAACCTAAAACTAAGAAAAAAGGAAAAGATGAGGGAAAAGGCTAGGTGGAGTTGTCAACCATTGACAACAAAGGGAAGAATATTGTTGGTAAAGATTCAAAGGGGGACACTGTGGTGGTGGCTACTGTGGAGACGGGGTTAAAGAACACTAGCATTAGGAGATCCCACAGGCTGGCAAAAAATAATAAGAAAGTGTTAGTTAATGAGATTTCTAGTGATGAGGAGCAATTTGATAGTAAAGGCAAGAGGAAGGAGGAATAAATAGAGGATGAGGAGGAATTCGTTGAAGGGCCTAGTCACTTTTCTAACTTCAATAAGATGCTCAAGGATGACTCGACGACCTAGTCCTTAGACCCCCAGGCTATGAAAGAAGATATTAGGAAGACTGTGGACAAAGTGGAGGACTATAACTTGTTGTTGGAGCTGGTGGAGAAGCTCGAGAAGAAATTCACTGTTTTGACTTGATTCCCTGTCAAGATGATCCACCGTGTGGTTGGCACCCTTTCTATTGTGCTCAAGGACGAGTTGGATAAGAAGGCTATGGAGGAGGGCCCCAACTAGGTTGGTGAGGATGTTATTAACCTCCTCTCTCAAAATTGGGAGGGTACTAGTTAGTCTGCTAATGTTGTGTCTTGTATGCTAGGTCGTTGGTTGTCGGTTGTCTGTCCACTATTTATGGGTTTTTTTTTTGTGGTTAATATTTTGATTTTTTGGACCTGATCTTTTTTGGCCCTTGTGGCTCATTGTGTAAAGGGTACAACATCCTCTAAATGCTGCTTAATATATCAAAAACATCTATAAAGCCCTTTCATATGGTGAAGTTATAATTATTTCAAAAAAACCATTTTTTGACTCTAAGGAATGGTGGATAGTAAAGAGGATTTTCTAATGAATTAATCATCTCCAATTGTAGTAAAATAATGAATCTTAGAAGAAGGAGAATTAGATTTGAAACATGAGTATACTCAATTTTGAAGAGGACATTTGGTAGTCCACATATACTAGTGATATCATAGCTCTATGTGGAAATGACAAGCTTGTTGAATCTAAGATGATATTGCAAGCTTCTCAAAGAAACAAAAGGTAGAACATATATTGTCATCATATGTTAATATATTTAAGGAACACCAAGATATTTGTACTTGATTACACTTTATGGTGGTGTATAATTATAATAAACTTAAGTACTAATTATGCATATTCTTCCTTTAGACTTAAACTTTTAAAAATATTAAATTTTAATAAAATTTGGTTTTTGACTCATAAGTAACTTAGCGTAGGACATGATTTAGAATATTTTAACATGCCAATTTATGAAATGACTTTTTAAAAGATGATTCCAAATTATTGTATTTTTAATGCTTTCATTGATTTAATGGATTAAGTTTAATTTAATTTGAAATACTATTGGCCAAAGTTTTTAGCTAGTAATAATTACTTTCTTAATTATTTGTAAAGGGTGTGTGGGATATAAATAGTTGTAAACTGACATTTTTATATGAATGCCATCAATATACTCTCTGAGTTATTTTATGAATAAAAGAGAGCAAAATATTTTCAATATAGGTGATATGTAATTAATTACTAGCTAGAGGCCTAAACTACTTTGATTGATTTGTGTCAAAATCTCTTTCTCTTAATTTCCATTTATTGTCTACCTCTATAGATATTCTTCATAAAGAATAGTGCATCCCACATGAGATTCTTATTATGTTGAAATATATGGTGTTGGATTTAACCTAAAATTTAATAGGAAGAAAGTGAATTTCTGTAAGAATCTATTTTTATTTTTCCTTTGATCACTAGATGGTTACCATTGTACCTGCTCTTTCTTCAAATCCTTTAAGAATGGTATATTCCCATGAAATATTATGATTCTTCTTGAAGATCCTACATAACCTCAAGAAAAATTATATGTATCTAGCATATCTTTCATTTGGAAATATTATTTCAAGGATAAGAAAAATTCTATAATACTTATTTGAGCTAATAAAAATTGTCACTTCGATATTTCAAACAAAACATGTGTACTTGTAAACGTGATGTTGCAAATTCAAGATTAAGTAAAAAGAGCAACAATTTAGATGAAGAATATCAAGATCTTCTTTCTCTATAAGAAAAGTATGCCTTGAATGAAGCAAATTATATTCCTACTACCATTCTAAGAAGAAGAAAAAGTCATCTTTCTCCTTATAAAGACCTCTTCTTCTTTAAGAAAATATCAATAAGACAATTTCCATAATCAACCCTTGCAATTTCTCATACACATTCATAATAAATATTATAAGAAAAAAAGACATAAAAAGACATAGACAACCAAGTTGAGATCCCTTAACTAAAAATGTGAAATAACCCAAACAAACCCTTTTGCCACCTCCTCAAACTACTCTTATTGTTCCATAAACTTAATTTGTAATTTCTTTCTTGTGATAACTATTTTAATTATATTTCTAATGAATTTAAGTGCTGATCTCTTTTATGATTATATATTGATAATCCTAGTAACCTTATAAATTGTGCAATTTTTCATGAAGTATGTTTCTAATTTTATGTGTAGTTGGGATGTTAAAATCTAAAAGAAAGATAAACCTAATACCAAAATAGGTCAAATTCATTTGATATCGAAGGGAAGTGGAAGCCCCTTTTCCCACCAAAAAGTGTATATTGTTCCATAAAAGAAAATGCAGATGGGGGACATGGTACCCTTTGTGTCCACCGCTCAACCGAATTGCTGTTTTAAGATCTATGTCCCATCATATACCTTGCACGATTGGGTTTTAACATCCAACACTTTATTCTCTTGTATTCACATGCATGCTCTCGTACTATACTCTCTTTCCTTCAAATGCATGTTCTCTTACTATACTATACCTTTTCTTTCACATGCATGCTCTCTTACTATACCCTTCCTTTCATTTCACTCTTGACTTTAGGGAAATATGATAAAAAAAAGAGAGCCCAATGCTACTGTTATTCATGTGATTCATTTTTAAATTGTTAAAAGCAATTGTTTTGGGGAACAAGCAGCCAAGGATTATAGTAAAATCAATTCCCAATAGTAGTGGAGATTTTATTGAATAATGTGGGTTACCTGCAAAATTAGACATGAAAATTGAGATCAATGAAAAGGGGTAGTTTCAACCATATTATTATGATTTTTGGGAGTCATGTGCTTAGTTAAGAAGCCGTGAAGAATTAAAATAAAAGTTTTGGCAATATTCAAAATGAGCTCATTGATGCCTAAATAAAGGGCAATTAATGGCCAAAAAGAATGGATCACACAATTAATGGGCAATAAATGATTGATTAGGGATCCAAAGAAACTGTTTTGAAGGGCCTTTTATAGATGCTCAAATAAAGGGCAATTAATGGGCAATAAATGATTGCTGAAGGGCCTTTCATGTGAAACCATCTAGGTCAAGAGCTTTCTCATCCATCATGGATATTAGTGCAACATGCAAGTTCTCAAGAGTGACTACGGAGTCATAGGTCGAGCTAGCCATCTAGTTGAGTTGGGTAGGAACAATATCCAAATAATGTTGAAGTGCCACATGATGATCTAGTGAATCTTGTTAGGATTGAAACACAAACTTATAGTACTCTAGGAAATCTTGAGATATTTGATAGAGAGCAATGCCTCACAGACTCAACTTTGAGAGTATGGATCTATGAGTAGGAATGCTTGAGCAACAAGGATTTGAAGAACTATTTAGAAGATTTGTCTCCCACCTTAAACTAGTATAAGACTTGAGCACTTTTTGGATCAACAAATCTTGTCAACTTTGAGTTGGTGGTAGAGTTTGGCAGTCCATGTAAGGGTTAAAGAAGTCACCTTCAAGCTCATAGGAAATATAAGCAAATTCATTGGACACTATACACTAAGCACATTTGTATAAGTGAATTTCCAAACTAATGGAAAAAGGTGGTAGTGATAGCAATTGTAGAATTTCACCAATCAATCTAGTTGGCCAAGTAGGGGGTACATGGCTCCAAATTCTAATCATGACAATGAGATGCATAGTGTCAAGACGAATAAGACGTGACAAATAAAATTAGAAAGTGTAAATTATGCACTACGATCTTTACCAATCACTTTGCTATATAAATAACCTCCAACATTCACATTAATGAAAAAATATTAAGAATTGTCAATATTTACATCCCTATTAAAAAATATTTGAAATGAAACATTGTAGACTTTAAAAGATATTGACTTCTATTTTTTTTAATATCATTTATGTTAGTATCTTTATAATATTATTAGTTAAATCAAAATCTCCATAAAATGTTTGCATAAGAAAAAGTCACACACTAAATTATTGTCTTACAAAATACCTGAAACATTGCTGTTATTTTATATTTTTAATTTGTTGTTTTTTCTTTATTGAATAGCTCGCTTTACAGAAGCATGCGAGATGTAAATTTGAAAGTCCAAATATGAGAAATTCTCATGATGTAAAAGGTGCCCACAATACAAGTGGTAATCTCTTTTCCAGAAGCCGGGGCCTAGCATTCTATCGTGATTGAATCC
Organism: Sequoiadendron giganteum; assembly: GCA_007115665.2. Lineage (NCBI taxonomy): Eukaryota > Viridiplantae > Streptophyta > Pinopsida > Cupressales > Cupressaceae > Sequoiadendron > Sequoiadendron giganteum. The sequence goes on along the minus strand of CM021103.1, from coordinate 695,999,050 downwards.
TGGTCGGCTACATAAGTAGCCATGTCAACCCACTTGAAGAACACAGCATGATTGACTTCAAACACTTCTGACAGTTGCCAATAAGTTGCACTCTAGAACATAAAAAAACAATCACTGTTAATAATGCTCGTCAAAAGTGTTGTTTCCAAGCCATGACTGTAGTGTGTTGAATGCACTTTTCTGCTTAGAAGTAAGCTTATCCTATGATTGTAGCACACTACCATCAACTTAGAAGTTCGAAGGGCTTTATGTAAGAAGATGACATGATTATAGGCCCGTTTTCCTAGTCAATTGCAGCAGGTAGGAAGGCAGTTATCTACTTTAGCGATACAGTTTTTGTATCATCATCTTTTTCTTTGATTAACAAGTTTGATGTGGATGCTTCACCAAACATAGCAAGTCTATTAGCACTACAATATGGTCTTAAGGTTTTTTCACATGCATAGTCTGATACTATGCCAGTAGGGAAGACTGGCTATTGAGCTGCCGGTGACAGTCTTGGGAGGATAAAGGTACATTCTTTCTTTATTTTTTCCTTGCGGGTTTTCTTACAACATATGTTTTGGCCCAGAAAATAGCAACTTGAGAAAGTAAAATCTAGAATTAGTTGATTTGGAAGCGGAGAATTTGTTTGAAGTTTACGGAGAGATGCTGCTTGATCAAGTAATTTCAGAGCTCTCTGAAAAGGGGCTTGGCAATTTAGAAAAAGAAAATCCCACAAGCCCAAGCTTTGGAAGTACAGAAGATAGCACAGGAACAGATGAATCGTCAGACAGAGAGAATTCAAGCTTGATCAACAGTACTTTGATTGGCAACGAAATAAATTGCAGAGGATGCGAAGAGAAGGAGCTCAAACTTCCATTGGAATCTAATGCCAGGAGGCTCTGCAATAGTGGGCAAAGCAAGAAATTAGATAGCACATCTGGTTCAGTTACAGCAACAGCATCCATTCCTTTTCACTGGGAAGAAAGGCCAGGGAAACCCAAGAACCCATCTGCAGAAAATCCTGAGTATGCCCTTAGATTGCCTCCCAGTAGACAATCAAGATTGTATCCTCCTCATGTAGGCGATCATAAATCTTCTAGAAAAATGCCAAAAAGCCTATCAGGTAGATACAGATTTCCCCTGCAAGGCAGGGCACCCAAACCCATCAACCAAGTCTCCAAAGTTTCAACAGGAATGGAAGCCTACAAGCTTGAATTGGCTAAGGATTTTGCAACTTCTGATCTTGAATCCATATGGGAACACGAAGACGAAGAAGAATTGCTTGAGCTTTGCAAGAAAACTTATTCTTCTCAAGACTTTCAAGAGATACATTCTAGGAGAAGTTACGATTTGATTTTTCCTGAAACTATTGAGGAGTACATGGTGGGAATTGGCGGTTTTGCTGATAATAGAAGCAGCAGGCATCCAATGAATAGAAGAGATATGATAAGTCGAAGTGCAGAGCTTGCCCCAAGAAGGTTTCATAGTCCTTGGATGGGATTTAAAAGTACAGAACTTGGGCTTCATGTTTCTGATACGAAATCTCACAAAATGACTAAGACCCCATGCACAGGTAGCCCTTTCTCCAGCAAGAATTCTGTTTCAGATTACAATAGGCCTTCGAATTCCGAATCCCCTCCTGCCCTCCTGGCAAACTGTCTCATATCTGTGGTAGATATGTCCAATGCAGTTCCAGTGGAGGATTGTAGCTTTTCTAACTTTAAAGTGCAAGAAGAAAATGATACGTCAATGACAAGAAAGCAGGATTGTTTGGAGAATGACGGTTCTTGGTTATCCCTAGTGCAGAAAAGTTTGTCAGGACAGCGTAACAGCTCGCGTAAATACCATCAGGAACTAATGAGATCTCATTCTGTGCAAGCTTCAAGTCCCCTGTATTCACTGAAAAGAGTTTCTTCAATAGTAAAGAGAAGTGTTTGGAATTCTCAGGGATCCCTATCTTCAGAGGATAAGGGATTGGGGATTTTCAATTCAAAGAAGGTAAGGAAAACCCCAAATCCATATTTGATGAAAGATGAAGAATATACAGATGAAAAAGATGAGGAGGACGAGGAGGACGAGGAGGATGAGGAGGACGAAGATGATGACCATACTGGTTTTACTGATCACGCCTCTTCTCCAAAAGAACTGAACGTTGCATCTGTGGGCAAAGAATCAGGACGTGTCAAGTCATCAAACTGTTCTTGCAAGGTCTTGGTTCCTTTGGGTCTGCCTGACTGTAATACTGGCAAAGAGTTTCCCTCCTTAAGTTCACCAATAAGCAGATCTAGAAAGGATTTGATGCCTTTTGGAAGATTTAAAAGCTGTGTGAATAATATTTCTGTTACTCCAGTGAAAGATGATAGTCCAAACAATGCGCAGAGGCATTATAAGGATGATAGAGAAAATAAAGCATCTGTAGAATGTGTGAAAGCGGTGAAATACAAGGGATCTTGTGGAAAGCATTCCAAGAGTGCAAATCCCGCCAAGATGCAATTTTTCTCCGTGGTAAGCTTCTACTTCTGACAATGATGGCATTTTAATGTTTTATTCATTTTGTTTTCTTTCTTGGTAGGTAAAATAGTTTATGCTACACTGGTCAATCCCCTGCTGTGCATACAGGTAGAGAGTGACCATAGGCACTGTTCTGAAAATTTACATCTCTTTTACATGGATTATATAATTGAAGTTATCATGGTCAAGACCTAAGAAAATGCTGTGGATAAACATCTGGAAACTTATTTTCTTGCAAGTCTCTTCATATGGTATGAAGACCAGAACAGGATATCTTCTACAAGTATAAATGAAGTTCCACCATACAAGACTCATGGCACACAAGTATCAAGCAACTTTAATAGTATCTGCTTTGCCGGTTTTCTTTCGACATTGTATTAGAGATGAAGGAGGTGCAACCTTTTCAGTCTCTAGAGGTGGTGTTGAGCAGTTCTGCCATAACCATACTAGAGGCTAAGCAATAGCCTACGTATCATTCTTAGATTGAGGGAAACATTGCAACTCCACATTGGAATCGACGGCACGGTCCAATACAATCACCTGGAGACTTTAAGTATGGGGACAAGGAGTCAAGGACAATGTCCCCATTCCTATAGCCCCATTTTCTGGTAATCATATTTAAATATTATATAAAATATAGATATAACCTATTCATTTACTCCCTTATCCTGATCCAAAATGGCATCCCTGTCTCCACTCCCCTGCATTACCAGCAGACTATGGGACACAGACCCCTGCCGACTTCAGTACGAGGATGAGGACAATGATCCCATTCCTGTAGCCCCATTTTATGGTGATTGTATTTTATAAATAATATAAATGTACCCTCTTCATTTATGCCCTTACCCTGATTTGAAATGGATCTGTCCCCATACCCTAAATTTCCAGCAGGCTGTGGGACATAGTCACCTGCGTACTTAAGTATGAATGAGGATGAGAAAAACGTTCCCATTCCTGTAACCCCAATTTTCTGGTGATTGTATTTATATATAATGTAAAACCCTATTCATTTATTCCCTTACCCTGATTTGAAATGCATCCCTGTCCCCATACCCCAAATTTCCAGTGGACTATAGGACATCCTCACTAGGAGATGTATGGGTATGAGGACAATGCCCTCATTCCTGTACCCTTATTTTCTGGTGATCATATTTGTATGTGATATAGATGTACCCTATTCATTAACATCCTTAACCTGATTCGAAATGCCATCACTGTTCCTCTACACTTGCATTTCCAGGTGACTTTGAGTACATGTTCTCTGTAGGAATGGATTAATCTTGGCTTCCCTTTTTTTCTTTTACATTTGCAAAATCTCATCCAATGCTTATATTATTAGCTGCATCAATTGACCGTGGGTAGATGGATTATGTTTCTACCGTTTTGTTTTCTGATTCATCTTATATTCAGCTCTACCTCAGTTTGATTCATTAACAAACCATATAAAGTAACTGTTTTAACATATGTTCCTACATTTATTCATAGTTACAACTTGTTAGGAATTCTTCTTTTGTTAGGGAAAATCTGGTCTTAATTATATTTTGGGTTGATTGAATACATTTTTGGTATGAATTTGAATAATGTGATAATCTAAGGAAATACCTCCTTGTCATGGCAGCTACTCAGGAATTTTATGGTCACCTGTGGGTTTGCCGATACTATAAGACATGACAACAAAAGCGGATTTTGTAGGAAAAGTGGAACACAAACTATACAGTGCATCAGAAAGAAAAAGGTGTGCTTCTCAAGCCAACAAATATCTAAAAAAATAGCAAATCTCTCCTTATTTGGGCAGTTAAAATAAGGTAACTTACAGTTTTTACCTTTTTCTGACAGAACTCCCAGCCTACAAAAGCTTTGCCTTGGTTGCCATCATCTGGGATGGAGAAAGGTTGAAGCATTTCAAGGATCAGATAGTCTTATGGTGAGGCCATGACCGTAATACCAAAGGTCTGCTAATGGTTCCATCAGTCAGCAAAATTCTTTCCTTCCTCCTTCCATGAATTGGATGTGAGTTCTGAAATATTTTTGGGCAGAAAGCACATAACGTGTGTGCTACAATAGAGAAACTTCTAGCTCCATTTCTATATTGCGATTGATTGTAATCTTTTCAATCTCTTATCAGCATATTAAATCTCAATGGGTACCAAATCTAATAATTCAAGACAACACTTGATAGCCTGCATTTTTGTTCATTCAGCCATACTGCAAGCAAGCCAATTTTATGGCGTCTCATGAGGTAGAATTGTGTAGATGAGTCTGATTGTGAAAACTCTATTACCTTGAAAGGTGAAAAATGGTAAATCATTGTGATCGAGAATGGGTATCTTGTTGAAAAGCCTGGTTTAGCCTTCAAGAATCCTATTCTCCATTTGTAATTGAGTGTTCTATATAAAAGACAAATATTTTGAGCTGTTACTTGATGGTTTGGTTAAAGGCTTCTCCTGTATTCTTGTGATGATGAATCTACATCAGTGTGATGTTTTCTATTTGTATTTTGTTTCATTAGTGTGAAGAATTTGACTGTTTTTAATTTTTAATTTTATTTTGTAGATTTTATCTGTGTGATAGGAGCTAGAGAGCAAATAAAAGAGTCTTAAGAGTCGGTGAAATTAAGGACAAATGTTTCCACCAGTTGGGGCAATATGGGTTGTTACTTTTGTGTCTCCTCTAGTTTCCCTGAGGATCAAATCCAATACAATATAACCAGCTAATTGAACACTTTGTTCTTGAGCCACACTTTGATGTCCTTAATTTGAAAACTTTCTACCTATAAAAATCATATAGCTGCCCCAATGTGAATTAGATTTAATAGTGAACGACTGAGCATGAGAGTTCATTGCTCAATACTAACGTCAGTCAAAACTGCTAAGTGTGTGATGATAAAATAGAGGAACAGGTAGAGAAAATCTCTAATATTTCAATTGGGAAGGGCACTGCAGTTGGAGAATGTCGAATTTACTTCATATCATATGGTGGTGACAGAATATTGTTAATAATTATTTCTTAACAAGATACTGCTGTAACTAATTATTTGGAAAATAGATTTGCATGTTACACTCTTTGCACCATATAACAATATATTTGGTGATCTAAAATAGCATAGCATTACACTGATTCAAATTCCTCCGAGCACTGCTAGGAATTCTTGCATGTTTCCTTGTCAATGTCATTATGCTTCAAAAAAGTAGGAGTTTTACACCTTTTCTCGCATTTATTGCGGCATCCTTCCTTCTCCTAAGCTTGTGGGTGTCCTAAGCTTGTGGGTGTTGTCTGCCCTCTTTTAATGGCTTCAATCTTTCTTCCCTTCATAGCTGCTACTATTGGAGTCGAAGGTTTGACAGTGACAAACAATGGCATCCTCATCCAAGCATCCTTGGGAGTTTGTTCCAAAAATATTTCATGAGGTATGTTTTCTACCACACCACCTAGTGTTGTGCTTCCTATTCTAGAAGTTGATAATGCATTCCATTGGCTAGAATCATTTACTTTGGCTGGATATTTTGTGGGTAGAATCCCCCAAAATCATGTTAAAAGACTAGGTTGGCAAGGCTTGGACCCCGCATGGGATTCACCTTGTCACCTTGCAAAACCTAACCAAAGGATTTTTTCTTTTTTCGTTTCATTGAAGCTAATCATGTTGGGGCAATGCTTAATTGTGGCCCTTGGCTTGTTTGTCCCTCACTTCTTGTTTTCAAACCATGGACACAAGATTTTGTTGTTTCAAACTATAAGTCCTCTAAAGTCCCTATCTAGGTTGAATTCCTTGAGTTGCCCCTACCTTGCTAGAATTTCCTAAGCTAGATAGCCTCCTCTATAGGCTTACTTGTTTGTATTGAACTAGAGAGGTTCTATTATGCTTGTCCCCAATGGCGGATTTACATCAAGGTGGACCCATCCAAGGACAAAGTTGATATTCAATTTGGCCAAACTAGATATACACAACTCGATTACTATCTCAACCTTTCAGACACTTGTTATCAAGGTCAATTGTTGTAACACAACCCTAGCTTCTCCATGCCCAAAGGCCACTACTCAACCCTCTTTTGGGACACCACCTCTTGTGAAAGAAGAGGAGGGTTGGTCTACTATTGTTAACCACTAGACCAAGAATGATAGTTTAAACAAGCCTTCCCCTACACCTTCTAGCTTGGGGATCATGTTGTGTGATATGTTTCAAAACCTCTAGACTCAAGTATGGTTATACCCTCCTCTGGGGAGGAATCTGGTGAGGTGAAAGTGACTCATAACTTGTTCATGGCATCAGCCTTGGTTCAACCAACCGCCATTAATGTCCATCATGCTTCGCCTCCTCTTGCCAAGAAAAGGAGGTCTTGCAATCTACCAGGGTGATTAGAGGATGGGGAATTTCCAACTAAGCTATAACATGTACCTCTTCACTTCCAAATTGGAAGCCTTGAAGCTCAAGAAGTGATATTCCAAAAATAGTTATTCCACTTAGGTTGAGTTGGATACCGTGGAGATGCCTCTTGACACCCACTTATAAATTGTATTTCCTAGAATTTCAAGGGGTTGGCAAGCCCCCCACAAAAGTACTCAACTCATGATTTTTGTCTACAATTCATAGGTTTAGACATTCTCTATTTACAAGAGGTTAAAATTTATAGTCTTTTTGTTTTGTGTTGCTTATGTGATATGGCCTTTTAGCCATGTGTTGCATAGCTAGTATGAAGTGGGATGGGGTGTTGTTGTCACCCTTTTGTCTCCTTATGGCTTCAATATTTAGTGTGTCAATGATGTGACCCCACTAATCAAGCTCTATGGACCCTTTTCAACATTAATAATCATTCCTTTGGGATTATTAATGTTTATGCCTCAAATGATGTTTTTGCATTTCATAAGCAATCTCTCCAACTGTTGGAGAATTTCTTCCACTTTCCATAGAGCAAGTCAAGTATCATTTCAAGTGTCAATCCACATACCAAAACTACAAAATGGTCAGGGCCGCAAGTTTGGATTTAGTCTAGATATCGTATTTTCACACAAGCAAGTCAAGTACAAGAAGGGGGTAACGAGGCATTGGGATGTAGCACTAGAGCATCGTGAATGAATTTCCTTAGTCTCAATTGGTTATTGATGATGAGGAGCATGACACTACACACAAGACATGAATAGTGGAGCAAGTGGGGGTGACATTAGGGTTGCCAATGGTTTTCATTAACCAATTGATGATGTTTTTGATTAAGGTAAAAACAGGTTTTGAAGGGACCCGAAACCCTTTACAGTCAGATTTTGAATGGATCTGGAACCCACAAGCAAAAAGTTGTCCTAACATATGAACCAAGAAATCACAGACAACCAAAGACAAAAAAGACACCCACAAACAAAAACAAAGCTGCAAGAAGAACAACCTACAACCAGCCAAAAACTAGCCCCCAAACTAGAACCATCAAGATTTACATTTAGAGCTACTCTTATGGGAGCGTAGCGTCATATAAAAAGAAGGCTTAGAAAATTTAGCTTTCTTGCCCATTGCAGTAATCCAACCCTCTTCCACTTACGTTGCCTTATCATGCCAATCCAGTGCACCATTATCCTGAAAGTGAAAGCCTGTAGCCACTGTCATAGAGCTTTCTTCATTATTTCTCCCTGCAGGCATGGCTTTATCAACAAAGCCACCAGAAATGATAGCCAGAATGCTATCACTAGAAATGGCAGTCTGAGATCCAGTCACCCTCTCATTAGGGGTTTCAACATGATCCTACATAGCATCAACAACCCCACCATTTGTGATATCCGAAGAGGAAACCCCCAGACCCTGTGAGTCCAACGCAACCACCTCAGAAAAACTCCTTTGTTGCTCAAATTTGTTAACAATCGTATAATGCTGTTGAGAAGCACCTTTCCACCATGTAGCCTTCATTGCTTTTTTCTCAAAACCACATTGAGTAGCCACATGACCTGTTTTAAAGCATCTTCTACATTTGAAGGGAATCCCTTCATAGTCCAAAGATTGAACCCAAGAACCCTTAGAAGATTTAAGTAATATCTCAGCAGGCAGCCCTTTTGAAATATCCATTTCAACCAAAATGCAGCCAAAGGTGGAGTGAAAAATATTAGAGGATTCAACATCCACCAGTAGGGCATCACCCACTTCCTCCAAAAGAGGATCAACCCATAAATGGAGGGGGAGATTAGGAAGCCAAACCCAAATCGGGATCTTATTAAACATTTCAGAAGAAGGGTTAAAATTAGAATGCCAAGGTTTAATCATCAACAAAAAAATGTCCTCCCAGCTAAAAAATGGTCACATAAAATTTTGTTTCTATCTTGAGCATTCTCAAACTTAGAAACAAAAAACCCCTTAGCCATGGGGAAAATGTGAACTTTACTAGTAATTAAAGGCTCCCACTGTTCTGAAATCCAGGTGTGCAGCTGAGGGAGGCCAGACCAAAAACCCCTAAACCGACAAATCACCCCATGTGAAGAAAAGACAAAAGTATTATGATCGATTTTCTCAACCATCTCAGCCTTCAGATTGATAGAAATGGTATTTGCCATAGGAACGAAACTGCCAAAAGGCAGTCTCCCATGCCCTAGTCTCTAAACTCTCACTGACGCCTTCGCAACAGGGCCATTGGGTTTGTTGTGTCCCACCCTTGTTGCAGAGGATCCGCCAAACCCCGTCTCATTCTTCTCAAGAGGCATCGCCCTGTCGCCTCCATGGAGATTGCCGCAGACTCCATTGCTATGGGACATTGCCGCCACAGACGCCATTTCTCGCGCTATTTTCCCAACCAATTGATGATGTTAATGCTCTCAATAAAAAGCAATATAATGATTTGTATTGAATTTTATATATACAGTTGCACATTTGACCACTAAGTATTGTAATATTTTGAAACCACCTTCTTGTAAACTTTGATTATTGCAGTGACATAGCTTATTTGGCATAATGTCACATCCCTCACTAGTATAATCTATGTTGGACGACGCAGTTGGAAAAATAATTTAAAACAAAAATAAAAGGAGAGTCTCACCAAGGTTGTGATGTAACAAGAAAGAGATGAATGTCTTCTTGTTTATAGCTAGAGACAACTAGCATTAACTTAGTATGGCACAAGAGAGGGGAAAGGGGTGTATGTGCCATTAATATGGCATGACAACCCTTTAATTGGCATGGAAATGGCAGGTCACATGGGATAAACAAAGCGCAGGAAAAATTTAAACCCTCATGGACCCCTCTTAGTTTCTCATTCAAGTCTGGTTGATAGTCCAAAAAGAATGCAAAGGAAACGGTGTGGGAAAAGAAAGTTACAAAAAATGGGGAAAGGGAAGAACATAGATGATTTGGAGGAAATGTAGTAGAGGAGAAAATGGGGAAAGGGGAGAACATAGATGATTTGGAGGAAACGTAGTAGAGGAAATGGGAGGAGAGATGGTGTGAGAAAAGAGAGAATGCAGGGGATAAAAGGGGGTTGACCAAATTTGGCAAGGAGAGTGTAAGAAGAATGTAGATAATGGTGTGAGTGAGAGAGGGGAAGGGAAAGGTTGCAGAATATGCACAAAATAGATTTGTGAAATGGCCCTAAAAATGTTGGAGCAAACACAACTGTGAAGTGTAAAGCCAAATTCCACACACTTTGTCAATATCCTCCATACCTGCAATGAAAAAGTGAATAGGAGGGCATTTGAGAATTGGGCAAGATGGATTGGAGGCTCACTTGGCAGTGTGGCATGAAAAATAGGGGCATTTTAAGGGGATATGGCACATAAAGAAAAGGTGGGAATGAGATTAAAAAGAAAAGTATAGAGAAAGTGTGTGGGGGAGTGAAAAGAGGGGAAAACATGGGGAGAAAAGAAGAAGAGCATTTCATAATGAGCTTGCAACACAAGCTCGGAAGCGAGTGGGCTCAAATGGCTGTCTTGGTTGATATAAGCATATAGGGAGTGAGATTTTCTTTCCATTTTGATTGTTGTTGCATGGAGAAGTGATCGGGTAGCTATTTTCATCTACAACAGAAATATCTTCAAGACTAATGGACTAGAGCTAAGTATAATTCCTTTTCACAATTAATTTTAAAAACAATAGTATTGGAAATCTAAATGTCCTCTTTTTTCCATCAAGGATAATTAATCAAGGTTGATTCATGCTTAAGAAAAGACCATAGGTATTTTTTTGATGAACGTGACATTATGCCATCTAGTCTCTTTTTCCCACAAGCTTCTAAGGCTTTTGTATCAAACCTCATCAAATACAATTTGCAACAAGGCAATCCCTATTACCATAGTTCTATAAGGCATATATACATATAATTTTTCATTGCATGTTTATTCGAGATGGTAATAAGAAAGTCACTATCATGTTTGAAAACATATTGAATTATTATATTGTAGAATTTATAACATGTTAAAACAACTTAGTATATCATTCATGGTACAACAGTTAGTTTGCCATAGGATGAACTTGTCTTATGGGAAGTACGTTAACCTCTATTTTTGGAGAACTTGTATGGTCTTTGTGACTATTAACATTACCAAATTTATTGGGTGTAACTCCATATGATGATCTAACATATACATTGTTTCCACTATCTTGAGCATGAATTAGATATTGATTGGGCTTAAACAAGTCATAATTATTGTTGTATGCCTTCTAATAGTTGGATAATGCACTAAAGTTTACATGATGTATTTATCTTCAAGACAATAGTTTTAAAGACTATGACAATGGTATATTATATGAAGTTGTTTAATAAGTCTAAGTGCAAGGTTATTGGATAAGTTTTAAACATGAGTTCCCTATATTTGGTATCTATATCAAAAGACATATTATGATACGGTAGGTATCCTAGCATGTGGATATATGCAATTATAAGAAGCATTTAGTTACAAATGTCAAGTGCAAATATTATCTAGTTAAGAACTAAGCTATTACAAGGATAATGGGTTACACCATAGGACAAATGAAATTAGAAGGTTAAGAATATTATTACTACTAATATTAAGGAATGTATATCCTTATATGAAGATATGATGAGCATAATGTTGTCAATTATCTTGAGTATGACTCGAACATTGATTATGATTAACCCAAGTTTGTAATGATGGAATATGTCTTTCAACATTAAAAAGGACATTATATGGTCAAGGTGAACATTTCATATTTTGTGAACTAAGACTATTTTAAAGGTATTGGGTCTCACTAGATGATAAAGGATATTAAGAAATTAAGAGGATATTATTATTGGATATATATTTGGATGTCGATCCAATGGATATGGTGTTGTCAACCATCAAGAGTCCATTTACATATCAACTTTTCTTATAGAAAGACTATTGTGTTATGTCCTTTGAAGTTTAAATAATTGTTTATAGTCTTATTGAGGCATGACACGTCTAATGGATATTGATGTCAAAATTAATATAATCATGATGCTTGATCATATTAGTTGAATATCACTTGGATCCATATTGGAGCTTCACATAATTGTCACATTGTGAATAGATCTTGAGTATTACTACCCTTACTATTAGTAAATGTATCATAATCGAGATATTTATTCTACTAGGTTATCATCATACATGAATTCTTAAGAGGTTTCTTATTAGTATAATGTAGAGGTTCAAGATATCAAAAACCAACACTTGTGGTATATAAGATTAATAAATCCTGTTGTCAGTTATCATGTTCTAATCCTAAATAAAACCCTACATATGGTATAAACTATCATCGGGGCACCAAATGTTGAATGATATCCTTGATAGGTAATTATAAGAGATTCTAGGATGCTTTTGTTGGATCATGAATAATAAAGGCGATGAGGTGTAATTTGAGCTCTTCGTATTCTTAGATGGAAGTGTTATAGTTTAGGCTTATTAAATTGGGAATAGTGTTGGAATTCCCTACTTGTCATTAAGCACTATTAATTATTGGGAACTATTTAAAGGATCCTTGTTGGAGTATGACATAGTATTTAATGAAACATTGGTCATGGGAACTTGTGTGTATACGCTTCTTGAGAGACCTTGTAAGGAGAATTATGTGTGACATTGATCATGTTTGGAAGCAGGTACATAGGCAGTCCTTGGGCGAAGGATGCCCTATAACCTCAAGTCCATAGGGGGATAACTCTAAGGGTTGGGGTTGTTCCTAGCTTGTTTGACCTTCTCTTTAGTAGGCTTCAATTCGAGGCTGAAATGGGTATTAGATGGTTATGAATGAGTTAAGAAAATCTGATAACTTGTATTTAATACAAAATGTGTTTTTGAATAGTAAGTTAAATGAAGTGAATGGAATTGAATACTTTATAATCAATATTTGATGTACATTTTGAGTAAATGCAATCTTGTGTTAGTTCTGGATAACTCTTATGTGTTTATGAAATCCACTCCATAATTAGAGGGACCTCTATGTATAAACCCATAGATTTGTTGATTGTGATATATTTATCTAGGTCACCTGATGTTATGCGAATTTTTCTCCAATAGAAGAGAAAACTATGAAATAACCCTTTAGAATTAAAAGAGAGATAGAAAAATAAAGAATATTATGATCCTTTGGTTGAAAAAGAGATTAATAAAGAACACGCATAAAAACTCTTTTAAAGGGAGAAATAATTATATTTGTTAAATAATAATTAAAGGCATCCTTTGTGAAGGGTGTGATGGCTTGGAAACCACCCCTTAAGGCTTATATAAAGCATTTATGTGAAACTTGGAAAGGTATGGAGAACATTCAATGAAGAATAAAGCGGTTTGATGAGCTATGGGCATTAGAGAACGGAGCACATAAAGTGTGTCCAACTTGAGGTACAAAGTACACTCGAGATTGTCCTGGCTAGGATTGTTATGCATCTTGAGTAGTTATTATGAAGCATTGTGATATACATGTTGAAAAATTACTCTGAAGCATGTTGTATACATGTTGAGTAATTACTTTGGAGCATGTTGTATACGTGTTGAGTAATTACTCTGGAGGAAGGTGTTCACTTGTGTTGAGCATTGTTCTATTGAACCAACACTTGTGTAGAGTGCAATAAAGCATTGTGTTTCGAAAGGAACAATTTCCTCATAGATTGCTCCATAGCAAGATCCAATACCATTGATATCTTCCTGGGATGAGAATGACCTTTTCAAGACCTATGATTCAGATAAGTACTAAACTCAATTCTAAGATATATTTAATTATAAATGAGATGGAGTTGATTTGATTGAAATCTTTAAAGATGTTTTTTCCTCTATTTGATCATATTTATATTGTTGAATGCCAATTTATGTATTGTTGATGATGTTTTAATGTGCTTAAACCTTAATCTAGATAACACTGATTAATTAGCATTTTTTGTGCATTTGTATCTAATTTATAGAAATAATTTATACTCTTAAACTCAATTAATAACATTAGTAAATCCACTGCCATTTATATATGTGTTAAAATTATCCAGTTTAATACTTAGAAAAAGGTAGTGTTACATTTGGTATCAGAACCAAATCATGGATTAGAACTAATACAATACAAGAACTAGATTACATAAATATTAAAAACAAATAAATTTTGAAGGGGATACATATATTCACACATAACACACTGCATACTATTTTGACTCTAAGCTCTTTCTTGTACATTCTCATACATACACTCTATACTTTCTATACATTTTAAGTCATTTTTATATTGCATATCCTTACGATGCATCTTTTACTAACGAAATGCCTTCTCATTATAAATTGGGCCTCATGGACTTACAAAATTACAAAACTATATTGTGCCAAGGAATAATTAAGGTTGTATGGTGCAATTTCTTTGTTTAATTCAATTAACATGCAACCTCTACATATTTCCTCGATGAAATTAGTTTTTCCATTAAACTATAAATGTTTACTCATAGAGGTAAGAGAAGTTACACGACGGATTATATCTATGCAATTATAGATAGTCGAACATCTAACTTATGTTATCAACAGTACTTCGGACTAAAAAATATTATAAATGTGAAATCATAGTGATGAATATCCTTAGAAATAATATAATGGACATGCATAGTTTTAGTTTGAGGTGTAAATGTATATACAAACTTCATGATTTTTTGTGTGAACTTGATATAATAAAATTGCAAGTCTCTTTGAAATAGTCCTAAGATATGTCTTAAGACATCAAAAGTTGTGACATAAAAAAGTAATAGAAGGTGTAATTGGACATAGTTACTACTTAAAAGTCACGTTATATTTAATAATTGACATATGCCAATGTATATCCTCTGTATTTAAAATTGTTTGGCCTATCACATTGATACAATATGACTAAATCTGCTTCATTCAATTGTGGTTGTTGTCCTTGAATTCAATATTGTAATCTCAGCATCGAGACTCTATATTATAACCAATTCATTTAACATAAACTATGGATCCTTTCAAAGTTAATGTAGCGTCATTACAACATGATGACTACCAAGGCAAGGGAGTGAAAGTGAAAATTAAAAAGGAAGGTTTCGAAGGAAGCATGTCCAAAGGAATGATCAACGGGGTTATATACAGATTGTTACTAGTTTCCCCAAATAGGAGAGAGGATTCAATACCTGAGTATGTTCCAATAGTTATAACATTTGTTGATTTAATGCCCAATATTTTAAACAATATTGGACCAATAGTTGTGACTTTAAAGCTACTGTTGATGATGACTACCCATAGTTGAATGAAATGTACTTCTTAGATCTAAAAAGAAACAAATCATGTGATGCCATATTAGTGCACCAATAAAACATGACTTAGTGCACAACTATCGGTCTCACTTTTTTTTGGGCCTTTTTGGACACCTTGACAAAAACCATGTTGATGTGGCATCATATTTGATGATGTGACCTTGAAACCTTTGATATAAGCAGGGAACTTGCCAAATAAGTAGTTGTAAAAAAATAGAAGTGATTTGAAATTTCTACGTACGATTTTGAGAAGCCCAAAATTAGGCTGCCCAAATACTAGATCATCTCCCCTACCAAACAACAATTAAAATTAAACAAGAGAGAGCTACTAATGTTATGGAGTCATAGACAATGTTGAATATTCTTCCCAACTATCACTATCAATTATTGTGGAGAGCAATGAAACACCATCTCTTACTAATTTCAATTTTGGAATTGATAGTTCTCCTCAAAAGATAAGGCATGTGATAGAAGCTGATATGAGTGAAGATTTAGTTGCCAAAACACCATATAAAAAACAAGCGATTAAGACAAAGGACAACTTTCTAAACACCAGTAAAAAGAAGTACCCCTTGATACTGAAAACAACAAAATAAAATAAAATCGAACCAATCCTTTCTTAGGTCCATTAGATGAAGAGGTGAAGATGTTTGTTTGTATTTAGTCCTTATTACCTATTTGTTAACAATCGTTGTATACAAGTCTCAAAACTCTGTATTGATAGATTGTTGGATTTGCTGGTTGGAATCTCGTCATTTGTAGTAAGCTATTATATATTATGTGATTTGCATTGCTTATTAGAGCTGAAGCTCCATTGCATAGTATTTGGTTAATTGGAGAAGGCAACTTCTCATTTACAACTTATTCATTATATATGAATTCAGTTTAAGATACACAGAAATAAGACATGTTTCAAAGCAAAAACCATTGCCAGCCTTTTCCAGGCTTGTGTCAAAATAGAAATTTTGGATTAAAGCTAGGCATACAAATTGTTGATATAATGTCTCTTCCCTACTCATAAAATAACGCATTAGTAAGCCGGAGAATATTGCAGTTGTGTAAAAAGTTAATTATAGAACATTCTAGAAGAAGAAAAAAAAAAATGAAATACGGATTTTTATTTTTATTTCTTTGGAATAAAGGGTTGTGCAAGAATTTTATAGGGAAACTTTAAAATAAACATATGACGATTCTGGGACGGTGGGCTTAGTTCGATTGGTTAAAGCATCCTGTTGCAAACAAGAGGTCACAAGGTATAGTCTCCCCACCACCCCCGTGGTACCAGAGGGCATGTCGCGCTAGTGTCACTGATCATGTGTCGATCAATTCCTGCAGTCTAAAAAAAAAAAAACATATGACATCTCCTAATACATCAAATAGATGTTGTCAAAGAGGGATAGTAGCATGAATTTGTCAGTACTAGTTAATTTAATTATTTATTTATTTTTCAAAAGTTTCAACTTATTTTCTATGGCTTGAAGCCATCATGATGAATCAAAGACAAATACAAAATAGATATTTTAGTCTTTTAGATAAATACATAATAGTGACCCGTCACAAATACTTTCTATGAATGAACATTAAGTTTGTTTAAAATATATTGGGAATCATATCTTTGGCCATTAAAATTGTGTAGAGGTGTTGTAGTCTTATCGCATATACCTATAAGATAAATAAATTATTACATAATTAAATTTCACGAGTTTCTTATAATAGATATTGTAGTCATCAACAAATATAAAATGATATACCTATTAGTAAATAAATTTGTGTGTCCATCTTTCATTCAAAATTCATGAGCAACATTATTTAACTTGAATTTTTAAAAATATTTTCTTGAAAGTTCCTAAATTCTATTTTTCATAGAAAAAAAATTCTCCATATCATACAATTGTTTCAATACATGAAAATGCATACCTAGAGGTACTTTGTCAAAAACTCACATATATTTGCTATGCTTCCACATTTTACATACATGTCTACTAGGGTAGTAGCAACTACAATATTTGACACAATTCTTTGTTCATATAATGTTGTATTGTTTCTATCATGACAAAGGCTAAGAGTACACTAATAAATGTAATTTGATCAATTTGAAGATTTGTTTGTTGTATATGGTGAAAATAGTGTGACTATCTCATGAGAATTATTCTTTCTTCTATCAAGACACCAATGATGTAGTAAACTACGCTCTGGTGTGAACTACTTCACTTCCTTTAATATATTCTAATATGTAAGAAATAGTGATATTGAAAGAAATGAGCAAATTATTCATCTGAGGGTTTTCTTCTCCTAAGTCAACCATCTTGCCTATAGTAGCTTTACAATTATGCTTAGAGATCAGATACATCAACATTAGGCATTAGGCATTACATATGTCTTATAAAAAAATGATACAAATCAAGGTGCACCCAAATTTGTTACTTTTTTTAAATTCACAAATCTATAGATTAATTTATGCATCACAAGATCTCAACCGCTTTAGAAATATTGCATTCAAATTTTTTCATATTTCTATACAAGGATTATTTTTCTAAATAGAGTTCTTGAAATAGAGTATGACACCCCTGAGAGCATATAACCACTTTGGTATATGTGTATGCGAAATTTAGAAATATAGACTAAGTATGAAGTGTTTGATGGAATTCCTTGAAGGAATGTGGTCTTCCAAATCATATTATTTGTGTCGCTTATGATCAAAACAATCACTTGGAGATAATGTAAATGAATTATGAACAAGTATTTTAAAAGAGAACTTCCTATCTTTAGGACACAACCTAATAAAATAAAAACAAAAAATTATGAACATAAGGGTGATATAAAGAATATTACATTTAGATTATAGTTTCAAAACTCTCAGTATTTGTTTGGCAACAAGACTATATAATGAAGGTTTGTTTGAATTATAGGTGTTCTGAGCTCTCTCTATTAAGGGATAGAGGTTATCACATGAAGTTATATTAGAAGATTTGAGGGTATATCATAGCTAATGTAGTTTGAGGAGATTAATCAAAAAAATATACACTCTCATTCAATGCACATGAACTCATTGACAAATGCAAGTACCCCATAAAGATGACTGAAACATGCCCATAAAATGATCTAACATATTAGCTTGAAAACTTATAGCCAATATACCTAGATTTGTTACTTAAGTTTAACATAGGTTACATCGTGGGCCTATAGTTTTGATAGGTCTTAGACTGGCATAGTAGTAGAGTGGTGGGTCATAACCCACAGGTCCTAAATCAATTTTTAAAATTGGTAAAATATTAAGCTATTAGAATACATTGGTTAAAATAATACAATATATTACAAGAGAAGGAACTAAAATGTTTCTCCTAGTCTTAGACATGGGGACATGTCATTTTTTTACAAGGGGAGAAACCACCTCTAATTTTTTAAAAATACTCATTACGCTTTCATGATGCAAAAATGACATATATAGTTATGTCATATATGTGGGTGAGATTGACCAAATATATTACAATTTTCATTTAATGATGTCCAACTGAAGATTCTATAGTTGCAACAATATTTTGATATTGGTGTCATAGTCAAATTGACAAATATTGGACTAAATGTGAATGAAAATGGGAAGCCCACTACAATATTTTTATATATGGTCTCTTGGGATCACTACTATAGAAATTTCTTGTGGTGAACCTCCTTACAGGAAGAAATATATAAAGAAATAAATTTTTGAATGGGTCCCATCTCATGGAACATGGACCTTGATGTATCAACAAGATTAAGAAATAATAAGGGATGGGTTAGCTATAGATACTGGGTGCATTCTATTTAATATAGTTTTTATTCTAAATGGGTGCACTCTAGTTAAATTAAATGAAGGATTAGTTTTAATGTTTCTCTATGAAGTGCTCTATGCATGTAAGTAATTTACTATTGTTATATTCATGTTAAGATGCCTAGAAATATTACCATGTTTTATCCTATTGTAATTTGTTATTGGACTTGATCAACCCAATAACTTTGTACATGTGTCTTATAAAGTATTGTATAGAAAAGGATATGAACTCTTTTTAGGGTAATTTGTACTTGTTTCATTTCAATTATACTTCACGTAGAGGAAATCTTAGAATATATTTTGAGCATATAGATTATATGTAGTTCAATGATGAGTGACTACATAGTATGGGATATGTATGTCATCTATTAGATAAATTTTATGTCTACACATGATAATAATTTTCCAATTTAATGATGAAATTATATCTATATTAAATAAAATGGGTTACATGAGATAAAATTGATAAAGTTAAAATATATGTGATTAAACATATAGAATAACAGTTTATTTGTGTAACTAGCTTGTTTTTTGGTGTTGGTTTGACAGTCAATCTACTATATCTTTGTTGCCTTTCTCTTTTTGTACAGGGTTTCAGGGCCCCTTCAAAACCTGGTTATCGCTAATCAAAAACATTAGTTTATTTGAATCTAAATCCTTGATATGTATGTATGTATAGTTCTAGTCATTGGAAAAATGATTAAAAGAAGAAAAGGATGTAGATGAAGTATACATATATATATATATATATATATATTGAGGACAACAACAATTTTACAAGTGGATAAATGTTATGTGACTTTTTCTCCAAGAGAAGAGAAAACTATGAAATAACCCTTTAGAATTAAAAAAGAGATAGAAAAATAAAGGATATTATGATCCTTTGGTTAAAAGAGATCAATAAAGATGCATATAAACTCTTTTAAAAAAAGGGAGATAATTATATTTATTAAATAATAATTAAAGGCATCATTTGTGAAAGGGTGTGATGATTTGGAAACCACCCCTTAAGGCTTAAAAAAATTGATGTGAGACTTGGAAAGGTATGGAGAACATTCAAGGAAGAAGAAATTGGTTTGGTGAGCTATGGGCATTGGAGAAGGGTGCACACAGAGTGTGTCCACCTTGGGGTATAGAGTACACCATGATTGTCTTGGCTAGGGTTGCTATACATGTTGAGTAGCTATTATGAACCTTGTGGTAAACATGTTGAGCAATTAATCTAGAGCATGTTGTATACATGTTGAGTAATTACTCTTGAGCATGGTGTGCACCTGTGTTGAGCATTGTTTTGTTGAACCAACACTTGTGTAGAGCACAATAGAGAATTATGTTTCAAAAGAAATTGTTTCCTCTTAGATTTCTCTATAGCAAGAGCCAATACCACTGATATCTTCCTAGGGTGAGAATGACCTTTCCAAGACCTATGATTCAGATAAGTGTTAAACTCAATTCCAAGAAATATTCAATTATAAATGAGATGGAGTTGATTTAATTAAAATATTTAATGATGATATTTCCTCTCTTTTAATCATATTTATATTGTTGAACACCAATTTATGTATTTTTATGATGTTTTAATGCGCTTAAATCTTAGATAACATTGATTAATTATCATTTTTTATGCATTTGTATATGATTTATAGACATAATTTATAATCTTAAACTTAATTAATAACATTAGTAAATCCACTACAAAATATATATGTTAAAATTATCCAATTTAATACTTGAAAAAAAGTAGTGTTAGACTTGACCGATATTGTAAATCATGTTATGCTTGACTTGTCCAAGTGT
This sequence comes from Sequoiadendron giganteum, assembly GCA_007115665.2. Classification (NCBI taxonomy): domain Eukaryota; kingdom Viridiplantae; phylum Streptophyta; class Pinopsida; order Cupressales; family Cupressaceae; genus Sequoiadendron; species Sequoiadendron giganteum. The sequence continues at coordinate 695,978,287 of CM021103.1, read as the reverse complement.
GAACCTCCATAATATTTGAGTAGTGACAGATAAACATTGGATTGTACCAATGATTGATGTTTGGGATACTACTAGGGATTAGTTGACATTCACCTGGTTCATGGAGATGAAGCTAGCAAGGTGCCCTAGTTATGATATGGTAACAGTTAGCAAGTTGTCATTAGAGTGTACCAATGGTGGATGTCTAGAGCTACTATTGTATCTTTTGGTTTAGTCAGCATTCACCTAGTTCACGAAGGTGGATTGCTAGGGGCTATCTGAGATTTGATACGATAACGGTTGCATGGATAGTTGCCTTACTGTGTGGGCAATGTTAACCAAAGCTAGTTGTTGTATCAAGAGGGTTCACTGGAAATCACCTATAGAACAAGGGTGATCAATGCCAAGTGTTATCAGGGATTGTGAAGAAGATAGATGACAATATCACTAAGGTCACAAGGTGCTATATGTTGAAAGCTACTTCTTCCTAGGTGGACAAACTTGTCGCTAGTGGCCTTTAAGAGATTGAATTTGGAATCCACTAGGATGGATATGTTCACTTCTTGTGGAAAGATTTGGGATGGAGGATGGAACCCCAATGTAGTATGGGATACACCAAATACCCTTCTCGATTGTTAGATGGTATACTTGGCCTTGTTGGGTTGAGGACGAACCCCTAATGTAGTATGGGATACATCAAATCCTCTTCCTAAATGTTTGATGGTGCAAAAGACCACAGAAAAGGATGGGCCCACAATATAGTGCACAATACACCAATATTCTTTTCTATCTATGATGCGCTAAGGGAAAGTGCTAGTTATCCAATGTGGATGTGAGCTAGTCACTATGGTATATGTGATGTGTATTAGTCAGTCACTATTGTACTTATGATGTACATATGAGCTAGCCACCATTGTACTTGTGATGTGTGTATGAGCTAGTCACTAATGTACTTGTGATGTGAATGAGCTAGACATTGTTGTACTAATATGTGCATATGAAGTGGTCACGATTGTACTTGTTATGTGTATGAGTAAGTCACCTTATGTATGTGATGTATGCTCAAGATAGTCACTCTATGTGTGATCTTGGGATTATAGCATGATATAACCCCTATATATTTGTGTATGTTTGTACACTAATGATTGGTAATGTTTAGTATGGATACAAAACTTGATGGAAAAAAATATTATGATTCTATATAATTGGACTGTTTGTTGCTATATCTGATAAATTAAATTTACATGAATTATTAATAGAGATGGCAATGCATGTGTAAAATATATCTTTATTCGCTCATGAAATTATTATAGAAGAAGACCAAGGATGGTTAGCGATGGATCAGAGTCAATCCGACTAGATCATACTACTCTCCTTGATGATACATAATGTATTTAAAGGACTGTATGATTTCCAAGGACACAACCATCAACCAACCAATTCTTATAACTACCCACAACCAACAACCAATTAATACAAACAATTAATTCATAGTCGATTAACCAATATTACCAAAGCATAATAATAGACATTATACACCGACTACATGGACTAAGTTGATAACTTATGTCTAATGAAAATAGTCCTAGTTTAAATGTAAGATCAAAGATCTCATGTAAGAGGAGAGAATGAACTCCCTCTAACTTTGGTGAGCGAACTATGAAGCCTCTGATTTCCCACGAGGGGATACGTAGGTAGGGTCACCATGAACCATTGAGGTTTAGGTTTGGGTATAGTGATGACCCTAACTGTAGGAGCTTAGCACTTTTGAGTGTAAGCATATAAGTGGAGACGTTGATTTTTCATCACTATAATGAATGAAGAACTTTGAAATCAACATTTCAAATTTATATGAAAGATGCACCTGGTCGGTGAAGTTGGTAATTGATGCTAATTGAAATTTTAAACAAATGTTCTAGCTGAACGACAAATTTTACACATAAATGCCTATTAAATTGGTATAAATCACTTAATATGAATACACAGAGCTCTCACTTCGCAGTGTAGAATCCCAAAGGTTTTCTACATTTGCATTGTGTGAGCTCTTCTCTATGCCTTTGTTCCCTTCATGTCACAGTTTTTTCTTACTTCTTGTTATCCTAGGTGCATCATAGGGGTTTGTTTGTATTTGTTGGCAGATTTACAGTTGTTTTATTTGTTTTTATTGGTCTTAGTTCTCTAGTGTGTGGTGGTCTAATCAGTACCTATTGGATCCAACGTGGCCTTGACCCCTTGTCAGGTCGGGTATGACCCCTCCTTAGGCTTAAACCCCCGCCAAGTCACCCTTTTATATTAGGAGTCCTCGTTCTCTTGTGGTTTCCTTCAAGCAGTAATGGATTTTGTGGGTGCATTAATTGAAATAACGTCAGTTCAAGGTGGGAGGATAGAGAAGATACTTGTGTGACATCTTTGGAAGAAGTTGTAGTTAATGAAGCTAGAATTAGAAAAGAAATTCAATTCGAACCAAGTGTTTTTCCTTCATACTAAGAGGTTTTAAGGGGTGGTACAAATCTAGTTCTTGCATCTACGTCCTTCTTGGTGGTTGAGTAGGGATTGGGAGGTGGACAATGTGATGGAGGTGAAAACGACCTTAAAGAAGCTAGACTCGAAGAAGGAAAAATTGGTAAGTCTTGTTTCTCTCTTAGATTCCTCACTATTGCACCCAACTGTGATATGTTATTAGCACTAAAAGAAGAAGAGGAAAGATTGAGTAGTACTACTATTTTTCTAGTTTATTAAGATACTAATATTCTTCCCTCGAGAATTTTTTTGATGAATGGCTAGGGAATGTTAGGGGAAAAACGTTGGGCTTGTATGTTACATTTTGAAGAATGATTCAAAATGAGTTGTTTATGATCTTTTTAAAGAATCATAAATGAAAGAAATGGCACTCAAAAAAGAGTATTGGAATATTGGTCAGTCGGTCTTAACAGCTCTACCTTGGGCTCCAGAGGCTAACCTTAAATTTTTGAATTTCTTAGCTCTAAGGTGGCTAGAGTTAATTAATATTGCACCCCAACTAACGAAATTCATTCCAAAATTGTTAAAACCCATTGGAGAAGTTCTCCAAATGGAAGATTCAAGGGTTACTTTACCTCATTTGAATTCTAGGGTTTTAATTTATCTTCGACCTAGTATTGATATCCCTAAACAAATTGATATTCAATTGAGAAGCTCTGTTGCACCCTATGAGATTAAATCTCTTGGGAACCTCAATGCCTATTTTTGTGTAAAATGAATGGGCACCTTTGAAAAGATTGCCCTAGAATTCCCAAGAAATTTGAAGGCTTTCCTAAAAAAAATTGTAACCCTAGCTCTCTGGATATGGCTAGTGGAAAACAAAATAGTCTTCCCCAACAAAAACTAGTGTGGTTAATTCTTTGGACAAAAACTTGGTTGAAGGAAACAATACTTCTCCAAGTGAGACTATTGATTTTGGACCAAAAATGTTTATGGTAGACAATGATGAGTATTTGGTAATACCAGAAAAAAATGTGCCAGCTAATGGTTTTGTACCTCCTACTAAACCTAGAATTATTAAAAATGCTCAACAAATGACATTAGAAAAATTTAGAGGGGGGAAATAATCTTCTTGAGCCTTCCCAAATGGTGTCCAAAATAATTGGAGTCATGGATTTGATGCCTAAAGAGAAGTTCTAGAGTCTTGTTGAAATAAGTGTTGGTAAATTATGTCTCAACCTTGCAATTATATAAAGGTTATTGTTGATAGGATATATATATATATATATATATATATATATATATATATATATATTTATGTATGAATATATATATATATATATTTATATATATACTTATTTATATTTATATATATATCTTAGTTACACCGATAGGTGTAATATACAATGGTAGCAAGGGGGGAGAGTGGGATGCATGTAAAAAACAAATTGTTAACTTTTTTAGGAAACTCTCAAAATGGCCGACATACATTATATAAATGATACATTGTAAATCTAGACCGTTAATTATTAGATTTTAGATCTAATGGTGGATATTTTGTTGGCCTGTCTTGCCTTAGAATGTAACTCTATTTTATGAGGGTGTTGTACTATGATGGTAGAGAGACAGTGATGTATTATGAGAGTCTGATAACAATCGTATTTTCTCTTGATCTCTGAGTGGTGATACTCCTGTGAGAAGCTTGCTTTGCAAGTATATTGTAATCTTTGTGATTTACTAAATAATATATTGGGTAGCTTTTGGAGTGTGGGATTTTTCTCTCGAAAGTGTTTTCCCCACGTAAATCGTTGTGTCATGGTATGCATGATATTTATGTTTATTTTGTTTAAGTTTTTGTAACTATTAAAGATTTGTGAAGTTTCACATTATTCTCCTCTCAAGATTAATGTAGGAAGTTGTTCTGCTACCTTAGCTTCCTTACAAGTGGTATCAAAGCCTGATCACCTTTGGTTTCAATTGTGGGTTGTTGGATTTTTTGGACTAATCCAGGTTTGAGTGGGATCTTGTGTAGAAGAGATTTTGTGATCTTGTTGCAGGAATTTTTAGATGGCAAGTTCATCAGGGAGAATAGAGGTGGATAAGTTTTCTGGAAATAATTTTGAAATTTGGAAGCCGAAGTTGGAGGATATGTTGATAGATTGAGATCTATGGGATGTTGTTGATGAGAATGTTTCAAGGCCTGCAGATCCTACTCAGGCTGATCAATATGATTTTATGGACCATAAAGCCAAGGGTGTAATCAAAATGTGTTTGGAAAACTCTATTTTAATTAATGTCCAAGAGGAGACCTCTACACAGAAACTATGGAAGAATCTTGGTGAGATGTATCAGGCCAAATGTGAACAAGATTTTCTTGAGGAAAAAATTGTCCTTGAGAATGGAAGAGGGTGGATGAATCACAAACCACATGGAAACATTCAATATGCTAGTGGCTCAATTGGCATCTGTTGGTGTCAAAATGGATGAGGAGGAGAAATGTTAGATCTTGCTCCAGGTTCTTTTCTTGATTCGTGGGATTCTCTTGTTATGGCTATTGGGAGTACTTATGTTATTTTGAAGAGTGAATATGTGGTGGGTTCTTTTCTTTCTGAAGAGATGAGGAGAAAGGTATCCATCGCTGCCAAGGAGGCCCTAAATGTTCATGGAAGACCTTAGGAAAAAGGAAAGAAGAATGAGAAGCATGAAAAATCCAAGTTCGAGGGGAGATCTAAATCTCCTGGAAAGTCCAAAGTTATTTTCTAGAATTGTGGTAAGCCTGGACATAATCATAAGGAATGCAAAGAAAAGAGGAAGAAAATGAAGAAATTTGATTTTGATTCTGAGTCCGAGAAGGAAGATGGCAACACATTCATTGCAACTTTGGCAACTCATGCAGGTAATGATGCATGGTTAATTGACTTGGGTGCATCTTTCCATATGAACTTTAATAAAGATTGGTTTTCTAAATATGAAGAATTTGATGGAGGTAAGGTGTACTTAGGTGATGATTCTCATTTAGACATTGTTGGTTGCAGTAAAGTTAAAATTAGATTTCCTGATGGTAGAATAAAAAGGATTAATGGTGTGTTGCATATCCTTGGATTAGCAAGAAATTTGTTATCTATGAGCAAACTAATAGATGCGGGTGTGCAGGTAATATTTTCTAATGCAAGATGCAAGATGGTCAAAGGTGCTATGGTGATTGCTAGAGGTGTCAGATATGACACATTGTATAAGCTTGATGCATGCACTGTTGAGTGAAAAGAAATTTTGTGGAAGAAGTGAGGGTTTCAACTTCAGCAGATGGTCATGGATTTTGGGTACCCAAGGGTGCTCTTTCTTTTAAAACAAAGTTAACTACAAAGAAAAATATACATGTTATGGCACCCGACACTTGGCCACATTGGAGAAAAGGGTCTAAGGACCTGAAAAAATAAAAACCTTATTGAAGGTTTGTATGATTGTAATCTTGAATTTGATTTTTGTGAGCATTGAATTTATGGAAAAAAACAGTGTTTAGTTTTACTGAAGTTCTCATAAATCTTGTGGTGTATTAGATCTTATTCAGTCTGATGTGTTTGGTCTTATAGATGTTCCTTTGATTGGTAAATACACATATTATGTTTCATTTATTGATGATTATAGTAGGACATGGGTATATTTTCTAAAGAGTAAATCTAAAGTTTTCAGTCGATTTAAAGAATTTAAAAGCAATGGTTGAGTTACAAGCTAGAAAGAAAATAAAATGTTTGAGAAATGATAATGGTGGTGAATTTTTCTCTAATGATTTTGATAGATTATGTAAAGATTGTGGTATTCATAGATAGAAGACAAATCTGTATTCTCCACAATAGAATGGAGTTGCAGAAAGAATGAACATGACACTGATGGAGAAGGCTAGGAGTATGTTGAGTGGTGTTGGCCTAGAACAAAGGTTTTGGGCTGAAGTTGTTGCCACTAACTATTACTTGATTAACGGGTTTCCTACATCAGCTCTTGTTGATAAGATGCATATAGAGGCATGGTCGGGTCGCAAGCCTTCATTAAGACATCTTAGAGTTTTTAGTTGTGAGGAATATGCACATGTGCCAAAGGAGAATCAAACAAAGTTGGAGAACAAGGTTGTGAAATGTATCTTCATCAAATACAGTTATGGTGTGAAATGATACAAGCTTTTTGATCCTGTTGCACAAAAGTTAATATATAGTAGAAGTGTTATTTTTAGAGAAAATAAGACTTCCTCTATTACATTGTAGCCAGAACAAAGTAAACAGGAAGATGTGATTCATTTTCCTTCTACACCTAAGAAAGTTGAATCGAGGCCCATGGATAGACAAGAAGTTGAGGAGAGATCATCTAGCTCTAAATCTTTCGAAGAGGAGGAAAAACCTCCAACTCAACTTGTTCGTAGGTCTACAAGGAATAGACAACCACCTGAAAGGTATACACCAGATGATTGGAGATGTATTTTTGCTTTGAATACTAACATGGATGAACCCAAACCTATAGAAGAGGCATTAGGTATGAATGATACATAATCTTGGAAGATTGTTATGGATGAAGAAATGTCATCTTTGAAAAAGAATGATACATGGGATCTTGTACCATTGCCTGAAGGAGGAAAACCTGTTGGTTGCAAATGGGTGTTCAAGAAAAAAATTGGTTTAGATGGAGGTATTGAGCAATACAAAGCAAGATTGGTTGCGAAAGGTTACTCTCAAGTTGAGGGTGTTGATTATGGTGAGATATTCTCTCCTATTGAAAAAATGGCATCCATTAAAATTTTTATTTCTATTGTTGTTGCTTATGATTTAGAGGTTGAGAAAATGGATGTGAAAACTGCTTTCCTTCATGGTGACTTGGAGGAGGATATGTATATGACATGGCCAGAGAACTACGTGGTGAAAGGTAAAAGTAAGTTGGTTTGCAAATTGAAGAAATATTTATATGGCTTAAAACAAATTCCTAGGATGTGGTACAGATACATATGTATTTAATTTTGGATTTGAGCGTTCTAAATCAGATCATTATGTCTATTATAAAGTTGATGGTGATCATTTCTTGTTTATTGCATTATATGTTGATGATATGTTATTTATTGGCAAAGGGAAAAGTATGATTTCAGAATTGAAATATCAACTTGCTACTAAATTTGAAATGAAAGACCTTGGTGTAGCTAGACACATTCTTGGGATGGAAATTAGAAGAGATAGAGTGAACAGAAGTCTATGGCTTAGCCAAAGTAAGTATGTCAATTCAATTTTACAAAGATTTAACATGTAGGATTGTAGACCATTGTGTGTTCCTGTTTCAGTTGGAACAAAGTTATATATTTTAGATTGTCCAACATATCCATCAAAGATGGAAGACATGAGTAGAGTGCCTTACCAGAGTGTAGTTGGAAGCTTGATGTATGTTATGGTTTGTACTAGACCAGACATTGCCCAAGCAATGGGAGATCTTTCCAGATATATGTATAATCCTGGTAGATTTCATTGGGATGCAGTTAAAAGGGTCTTTAGATATTTGTGTGGTACCTTAGATTGTTCCTTGCATTATCATAGTAATGTGACTAAAGATGATATTTCCCTTGATATTCATGGTTATGTAGATTCAGACTGATCAGGTGATATTGATAGCAGACGATCCACCAGTGCTTATGTGTTTACTTTATTTGGTGGTGCAATCAGTTGGATGAGTAAGCAAAAGGTTGTAGTTGCTTTGTCCACTACTAAAGCAGAGTATATGGAAGCTACTCATGCTTGTAAAGAAGCCATTTGGCTTAAGATACTATGTTCAGATGTTGGAATAAAACAAGGTGCAATGACAATTTATTGCGATAGTCAGAGTGTGATATGTCTAGCCAAGAACCCAACATTTCATGTCAGGACCAAGCACATTGATGTACAATATCATTTTGTTAGAGATATGGTCGAAGATGGTAGGGTGAAGTTGGTTAAGGTAGATACTTTGATGAATGTTTTTGATTCTTTAACTAAGCCTGTGAGCGCGGAGAATTTCAAATGGTATTCAAAGATTATGGGCCTATTGGCCACTAGCAATTAAGAGACAATGCTTACTCCCTCTCGTTGCTCTTGCAAGGTGTTCAACAAGTGGGAGATTTGTTGGGAAATTGTGTCTCAACCTTGCAATTATATAAAGGTTATTATTGATATGATATATATGAATATATATATTTCCTAGTTAGACCAATAGGTGTAATATATAATGACAGCAAGGGGGGAGAGTGGGATGCATGTAAATAAATTTTATCTATTATCTAGGAAACTCCCAAAATAGCCGACATACATTATATAAATGATACATTGTAAATCTAGACCGTTAATTATTATATTTTAGATCTAATGGCAGATATTTTGTTGGCCTGTCTTGCCCTAGAATGTAACTCTATTTTATGAGGGCATTGTACTACGATGGTAAGGAGATGGTGATGTATTATGAGAGTCTGATAGTGGTCATGTTGTCTCTTGATCTCTAAGTGGTGATACTCCTATGAGAAGCTTGATCTGCAAGCATATTGTAATCTTTGTGATTTACTGAATAATATATTGGGCAGCTTTTGGAGTGTGGGGTTTTTCTTCCAAAAAGGTTTTCCCCACGTAAATCATTATGTCATGGTATGCATGATATTTATGTTTATTTTGTTTAAGTTTTTGCAACTGTTAAAGATTTATAATTTTTCGCATTATTCTCCTCTCAAGATTAGTGTAGGAAGTTGTTCTGCTACCTTAGCTTTCTTACAATTAGTAGTTATAATTAGTGGACAACCCCCTATTTGTTAAGAAAGACATGATGTTAGAAGATAAGTCCCCAAATGATGAAATTAAGAAAATAAATAAATTTTATAAAGAAGGTTGTGTAAACAAGAGTTCCAAAAAAGGAAAAGAATTAAAGATTCCTAAGTGTTTTGACAGATTATATAAAAATCAAAAATATGGTGCCACTCCCTCTCTTGGTAAATGAGTTTGCATTTTTTTAATTGGAATGTTCATGGGTTAGACTTGACTGATATAAAAATATTGTTTAGAGTTTTTTGTAGAATCAATGATAAGATGGACTTGTCATTTCTATAAGAAATTAAAGTTGTAGGGTTCCAACTTGAGCATGTTCTAAAGTTTGTCTGAAGAGCATAGCATTTTCAACCAACCATGGCAAAATAAAAGGGGGTGTTGCAATTTTGATTAAGGATACCTAGTCCAAATATATATTTGATCATAGACTCTCTCCTTGTAATACAATGGTCTTGATCTCTCTGTGCATGGAAGGAAATATATTTGGAGTGTGTTTAGTCTATACTCCAAATGAGTATAAAGATAGATGCCAATTATGGAATTGGCTAGCTCAAGATCTTCCAAAAATTCCATGGATCCTGATGGGGGACTTGTTGAATGCACAAGACAGCTGAGAGGGGGGGTGAATCAGTTGTATATTAAAACTTCAAAACCCTCAAAAACATTTAGATCCACATTAATCCAATTAATCCTTAATCTGTTAAAGTGATCTATCATGAAAGCAAATAACAGAAATTGAATCAAATAAACACCATGCACAAAGAAACACAAGATTTATGTGGAAAACCCAAGATGGAAAGAACCACAGTGAGGACTAAATCACAATATAAAGTAATATCAACACCGAATTGAATAGGGTTCACTGTCGGAGGGCTCACTACTTAAAAGAAAGAAAGGATCACTACCAAAGGCTCACTTCCATAATAGAAAAGAAGATAGAGAAGAGTGTTACAATGAGAAATCCATCTCAATGCAATGGATAAATCCACCACAACATCACCAACACCTTCGCGGTCTTTCTGAAGAATTGTAGACACCTTTTTCTCACTAGATTCAATAATCTAACACATGAAATCTCACACTGCACTTCACAAATTCGCACCCTACAACTCTTCGCTTCACATCATTCACATCTCTCACATATATATTATCATTCCTCAACAACTCAACTCATATTTATACCATCTTCAACCTTAAACACATTCTCCAAGGTTGGTTATGCACCTCAACCATGCAAATTCAGATTAGGTCAGCACCAAAACATTCCTGTGGTGGAAAGGAATTATTGCGGACCACAACACACCTTAGCTAGGATCTAAATCCACTCATACACACCACACCACACTTCCACAAATATCAAGGCAACTTCACAAGTAGTGAAAACACCCGAGGTCAGTCGAACCTGTGTTAACACCATTAACAGTTTACACTCTTCCTCAAATCCAAAGATGACTCGCGGACACCACACAACACTTGAACACAATCTAGAATATTCCACAAAGACCTTTATATTCAATAAGTTCCTTTGCAAAAAATTTCACTTGAAGAATGTACACACCCAGTACACTCAAACAACTCTAACATACACCGTAACTCAAGAAACTGACTTCTGAAGCACCGAACCTCAAACAACTTCAACAGAAGAAAGATACAAACACTAGTAGAACCCTTCCATGTTTGAAATACCTAAAAAATTTATGGAGAAATGTGGAGAAATACAATTTCTCCCAAACACCTCTACAATATACAATTCACACACTAGTGAACACACCTTCCTCTGCATAGTGATCCAACACACCAAATTTTGGATGCAACACCTCTAGACACCTTTGATCAACATATCCAAATCGCACAAACAGATCTTCAACCCATAATAACTATGGAGCAAAACCATAACACTACTCTACAACACAGAACACCATTGCAACACACTGTTTCCTCTTTTATTCAATTTTCTCAAAAGCACTTGGAAACCAAGCATAAGAGAAACATCCTCAATATCTTCAAAACTTCTTCATCACCATCAAACCAAATACAACATAACCATACATCCATAGACAAAATCTTATCAAAGAAGCACTAGAGGTTGACACTAGAGTAGCTTACTAATGACAATATAATGCAACTAATCAAAGCATCATCAAATACAACAACTCAATACCATCTACTCACACTCTTGCAACAATCTCTTGCCCATATAGTTGGCACCAATGTTAACACCAAAGCTTATTGACATCAATGACAACACCAAATATTTATAATTGCAACAATCTCTCCCTTTGTCATTGATGGCAACACATGATGTGAAAAACCATCAACAACAAACACAAACAACTTTGATCCTCAATACTCTACTTCATACCAACTCATTATCTCTTTTACTTTAATTAACTCAATACCCTCTCTCTCTCTCTCTCCCTTTAACACCTTTCTTTTTCACATTTCTCTCTCTCCCCTTAGATCTTTTTCGCATTACTCTCTCCCCCTTTGACATCAATGGCAAAGGAAAAAATATTTGCATCATTCATTCTCCCTTTGACATTAATCATATGTTTACCATTCCTCTACATCTTCCTTTCCTTTATTGCTTTGCATACTCCCCCTTAGGAGCACACACCAAATTGCATCAATCAGCAACCACTGCATAATGGTAACACTCACTCATTCTGACTGTAACAATCAATAATGCTACTACCTACTCCTCCTGAGAGATAGCCAACAACATCAGTCTAGACCAAAAACTGAATCTTCAGATCCATTGGACTGATGCATCTCCTTATGCATATAATTCAAAGGAGGGGCAATAACCCTCAACTTCTCCTGGAGATACTCAAAAGTATCCTTAGGGAGAGCCTAAGTGAATATGTCAACAACCTCATCCTTTATAGGCACATATTCAAGCTTCACTTCATTCTCTACAACCTTCTCTCTTAAAAAGTGATACAAGATTAAGATATGTTTTGTTCTTAAATGCATTATCAAAATCTTTGAAATATTGATAACACTTGTATTATCATAGAAGATAGAAATTGGTTCATCATATACCACTCTAATATCCTTTAATTTTTACCCCATCCACAAAACTTGTGTGCAACAAGATGTTGTTGCAATTTATTTTTCCTCTACAATAGATAAAAACACTGGATCTTGTTTCTTACTTATCCATGACACCAATTTGCATCCAAGAAAGAATGCACCACCACTTGTACTTTTATTACCATCTACACAACCAGCCTAATCTGCATCTATGTAAGCACTCAGAGTAATGTCAATATCCTCTTAATACCATAATCCATGATCTGGAGTGCCCTTCAATTATCAGAATATCCTCTTTACTGCTACAACATGTGACTCTCTATAATGTCCTCAAAACTTTGATAAAGTGATTTAATTAATTTAAGGATGACTTTAATTAATTATTTTAATTAAAATTAAGTGGAAATAATAAAATATTAAAAAGGGACACTTTGTTAAATAAAGATTCTTCTAGAAGTTGGAGGTAGTTGCAAGTTGGCTTCTTCTAGAAGATTCATTGGATCCTTTAAAAGGAGTTGAGTGCAAGGTATTTGGGCATCCATTATTGAGTTGATATTTCTTATGCTTTATGCAAAGGCTTAAATCTTTGATTCAGCTAAATCTCTGAAGACGAAAACTTTCAGCAAATTGGAAAAGGGTTGGACGAAAACCTAGCTCTTTCCGGGAGTGGATTCACAACAGAGTTCACATTGGGATTAATTATTCAGTTTGGAGCTTCAAGGATTGATTTGCTGAGGAGAGCGATTTTGAGAAATTTCATGAGTCTTCTACAAAGATGAAATTTCCAGGTGTTTGCAATAAATCAAGTGCAATTGATATTTTGATATTTTGGATTATTGACTATCTACATTTCTAGGGTTTGGCCGGTGCAAGAGCACCAAGTTGCTTTCAAGCCTCCATGAGGCCATTTGTAAATAGTTGCTCTATTTTATGTATTGCATCTTATAATAAGGTTTATCAAACCATTTTATAGGTGTTTGAGTCTTAGGAAGTAATATTTGAAGTCATTTGTCAAATAATGTTTAAAGTTGTTCCATATTGTAAAAATTGTAAAAGTTGCTCAAGAAAGTTGTCAAGCAACTTGTCAAAAGTGTCATTAAGGTGTTTTGTCAACAAACTAACTAAAAGGTGGTTGAAAATAGTTGGTTTTGGTTGTAAATGTATAATTACACCCTCCAAAACTCGAATTGGAGAGGTTGGAGACATTATTTTGAAGTTTGATGAATGGCAACCTCAAGTTTGGTGTGCATTTTATGATTTCTAAATTGTTTTCAGGTTGAAGTTGTGATTTGTACGGACTGGTATGGATTCAAATAATGGAGTATCATATATGGATGGAAATATCTCTATTTCTAGTTTCCAATTATTTTTGTCTCATTGAATTTTATTGAGTTTTGTGGAAGATATGATTATTTTGGTGAGGGCAGGTTTGAACACTGCCTAGGGTTTGCAGTTTTGGGAAAAATGCAATAACTTTATTTTCCACCGTTGGATCTTCATAAAAATTGGAAGGAAGGTCTGTACTTATGTTATTTGAAATCTCACTGAAGGGATTGGCTTCATTATTTGTTTTATGGAAGTTATTAATGACTGTTTGTTGCATTGAATTGTGGGTTGTTATGAGAATGATTACACTATGATCTAGAATGCACTTAATAATTCTTTGAGATGATTAATTTTATGAAAGTTGTGAATTAAATGGAATGTTGAGTTGTGAATCCTCTTTTCTCTACATCAGTGGTATCAGAGCCTGAAGATGCTCTGGGAAAGTTGTTTGTGGTTTGTGTGTGGTTGTTTGCAGGTTGAGGAAGGAACCTGATTGCCTAGGTGTGGCAAGGTGAAGTGGAAGCAAGGAGAGACTTGCTTGTGAAGATGGAATTTTTAAAGAGATGTTGGCAGGCTGAGGATTCACAAAGGAAGAAGGAAAGAGAGGAAAAGGAAATGAGAAAGAAGGAAAGAAAAGGCAAGACAAATAGAGTTTGAGGAAGCCCTAGAAAAGATAAGCCAAAGGTTGGAAAGATTAGACAAAGAACACCAACTTCTTAAGGAAGCACAAAGGAGTTGGAATATACCAATGCCAAAGAGGTTAAGATGGCCTCTAAAGAAGATTATGAAGAAGCAAAGAAAACAAAAGAAGGCAAAAAATGAGACAGAGGTAAAGTTTGAATCTATTGTTCAAGTTGAGCAAAATAAGTTACAAGTTGAGATGCATGATATTTCGATTGTGTTTGAAGATGAACAAACTTATTTGTTGGTTAATGAACATGTTGATGTTGAGATTAATGATGTGGTTATTGTTGGTACTCAACTAGTTGATGAAATTTTTGTTGATGAACAAGTTGAGAAGGTTTGTTGATGTTATTGATAACCCTTGTATTGATACTCAAGTTGATGATGATAAAGTTGTTGATAACATTGATGTTGATATTCATGATCAAGTTGTTGTTGGTAATAAGGTTGTTAATAAAGATGTTGCAGATATATTTTCTAATGAGTTATATGAAGTTTTGAAAGAGTGTGATGCAGATTATATATGGTACTCTAATGATAAGAATGAAGATATAGATGATGCTACTGAAGTTTATACACAAGAAATGGAGTTTTGGAGCCTAGATGTTGAGAAAATGATGTAGAAGAGATGGTATAAGAAGAAGAGGAAGACAAAACCATGGGTTAAGATGAAGATACAAGTGTTTTTTATTGCAGATGATAGTGAAGAATCATTTATTTTTGCAGGTGCTTTATTCTATGCTAACTAAGGGGACTTGAGTTTTTCCTTCAAGGGGTGTATGGTGCAAGAGCACCAAATTGCTTTCAAGCCTCCATGAGGCCATTTGTAAATAGTTGCTCTATTTTATGTATTGCATCTTATAATAAGGTTTATCAAACAATTTTATAGGTGTTTGAGTCTTAGGAAGTAATATTTGAAGTCATATGTCAAATAATGTTTAAAGTTGTTCCATATTGTAAAAATTGTAAAAGTTGCTCAAGAAAGTTGTCAAGCAACTTGTCAAAAGTGTCATTAAGGTGTTTTGTCAACAAACTAACTAAAAGGTGGTTGAAAATAGTTGGTTTTGGTTGTAAATTTATAATTACACCCTCCAAAACTCGAATTGGAGAGGGTGGAGGGGTTGGAGACATTATTTTGAAGTTTGATGAATGGCAACCTCAAGTTTGTGTGCATTTTCTGATTTTACATTGTTTTCAGGTTGAAGTTGTGCTTTGTACGGCCTGGTATGGATTCAAATAATAGAGTATCATATATGGATGGAAAGGTTCTATTTCTAGTTTCCAATTCTTTTTGTCTCATTGAATTTTATTGAGTTTTGTGGAAGATATGATTATTTTGGTGAGGGCAGGTTTGAACACTACCTAGGGTTTGCAGTTTTGGGGAAAATGCAATAACTTTATTTTCCATATTGGATCTTCATAAAAATTGGAAGGAAGGTCTGTACTTATGTGATTTGAAATCTCACTGAAGGGATTGGCTTCATATTTTGTTTTATGGAAGTTATTAATGACTATTTGTTGCATTGAATTTGGGTTGTTATGAGAATGATTACACTATGATCTAGAATGCACTTAATAATTCTTTGAGATGATTAATTTTATGAAAGTTGTGAATTAAATGGAATGTTGAGTTGTGAATCCTCTTGCTCTGCATCAAAACATTTTAAAAAAATTAGGGTTTGCAAAATTGAGTTAATCCAATTTCTAGAGTATTTGATATATCAAGGAAATCAGTTGAATCTTTTAGCTTATATCTGTAGAATTATTATGCCCATCTTAACATATGAATATTTAGAGTTTATTGAAAAGTTTCAGAATAAGTTTATCTGCATTATATGAATAAAAAATTGCTTGTTGAATATTTTACATGGAAACTTAAGTAGACAATTCCTAGAAAAGGGTCATGTGACATCAAGATAATTTCTAGATAAGTTTTTCAGACTTTTCAATCCAGACAAAATTATGAGAACATTGATTATTTTAGAGGAAGATGAATTAAGGAATATTGAGGCACAAGGTTATCTGCATTGAACATGGGAATTGCTATTTGAACACTCAAACTGCCCTAGAAATCTTAAGGTTGGCTTAGCAATCAATGCAAGGTGGACAAAAAAAAAATCACATATAGAAAATCCTTAATGGCAGGACCCGATATTATATTTGGGAGGTTGGTTATATGTTGAAAGGTCTATCCTAACAATTGAAGGAGCATCAAATATATCGCTGCAGAATAAGATAAAGGAAACTACAAACATGACCAATAAAGAAGTTGTTTTAATATCTCATCGCATATCATTTGTCAGTATTATCATTTCGAAGCAATAATGGTAGGAATCACAAGTTCATAAGAAGGATTGAGGCTATGAT
Source organism: Sequoiadendron giganteum (assembly GCA_007115665.2). Classification (NCBI taxonomy): domain Eukaryota; kingdom Viridiplantae; phylum Streptophyta; class Pinopsida; order Cupressales; family Cupressaceae; genus Sequoiadendron; species Sequoiadendron giganteum. The sequence continues at coordinate 695,961,623 of CM021103.1, read as the reverse complement.
ATCGAGTGTTTGATTTTCCATAGGTATTTTTGTTATATGAGATAAACCGTGGTGTTTATCTAAAGGGAATCGATATTTGCGGCTTGGCAGTGATATGCCATCAAATGTAAGGGAGATTATTATTGAGTCAATCTTGTAAAAGACTATCAAGTCTTCCACTCTGGCAGAGATGGGAAGGATATAAGATGACAAAAAGTAAAATTCACTGCTTTTGGCGTATAATAATATCAAAGATGATTTTATTTGAGCGCTAGACATATGCTACGTTTTCTTGAAGAGATCAACATCTTTGAAAGGGGCCTCTTTATATATAAAATATCAGTTGTTGTTGTGAGTCGTTGTCAGTTCATGTTCTCACTTATTCATCGGCAATCTCATTGAAGGGATTCGGGCAGATATCATCAGCGTAGGATTATATCAAAGGCTATCATTGAAGGGTCGAGACTCCTGACAATCTAGGCATATTTGGAATTTCTTTTGCATCTAAAATTTGAGCTACTATTCTAGAGCTAGGCATCAATCTTATTCACCCGACCTCACCTCATATTCCCAGTGTCGGAGCAAATCCAGTTGGATGTTTGAAGTCACGAAAATTACCAGGCATGTCTCATCTCTCAGCAGGTGTAAGGAGTCATTCAGATAATACCAGGTTAGGGAAAAGACTGTAATCACATATCCAGATAATGTAACAACTTCTGAGATTTTAATATTTTATCTGGAAAGAGTTAATGGTATTAAATTCTAAGTGTATGATACTCTAATGATATGCATATATCCTTGGGAAGTCTCTGATTACATTTGAGAAATCCTGAATGTGAAAGCTAAGAGGTTAATACTTATGCATCTCAATCTTGTTTTTGAAATACATCTACATTGTATCTAAGTATTTGTATCTACAATCTATTTTATGGTTATTAGTTCGAAATTGCATATACAAAGATCAAATCATTTTTAAATCTAACCATGCAAAAGTAGTTTGACAAATAACAATGTCAAATTAGAAAAGCCAAATCAAAAATATCATCTACAAGGGTAGAGGATATTACAATGGTATCAGAGATAAGAAGCCTACTAGCCTGTTGGGTGTGTTGTTCATAAAATTTTAGAATATTGGCAACAAAAGTACAAACATAGAATGGAGCCTCTCAACAAAGAAGAATTTTTTTGGGAAGTTTATGGAAATTATAAAACATTGGGAGCAAAGTTTCACACTCAAATTTTATTTGTTAATGACATGGATCTTAGGATTAAGTATGATCGGAGATTGCAAAGAAAAAAGGAAAATTTGTGTAGGAAGCTTTACATTGCAAGTATGAAACTTGAAGACCCATCTCAGTCAAAAGAAGTTCTTCTAAGTACATTGGAGGAAGTTGAGACTTGTTTAAAAATGGTTGATCAATCACCCTCTCACATAATGAAACTAGTAGTGAGTCCATCAGTATATGCATTGGTTAAGTAAGAACTATTGAGACATTCATATGATGAGGTTAAGTTGATGGTTACTTCTTGTTTGAGTGAAATCATGAGAGTTTCACTACCTGAGGCCCCGTACAATAACAACATGATGAAAGAGATATTGCAGCTGATTCAGAAGAGTTTCCATAGGTTGGATGATACTAGACAACCTTATTTTGATAGGAGGGTAAGAATTTTAGAAACCATGGCTAATGTTAGTTCCTATGTGGTGATCATTGATCTCAAATGTGATGATTTAATACTCAGAATGTTTCAATGCTTCTTTGAAAAAATCAGAAAATATCATGCAAAGAATGTTATAACATCAATGCAAACTATTATGTCGCTGATTTTAGATGAGGAGGATGTTTTATCCAAGCAGTTGTTATCTAACATGTTGGCCATTTGGAGGAAGGAACAGGTTATTTCACCCATAGCTCATGAATTATCAAAAGGGTTGGTTGAGCATAAATTTGAGAAGATTAAATATCAGTTGACTGAAGAGAAATTGATTTCTTTGGGTTTACAGGTTACAAAACCTCCTAAGATGAGCAAGAACCAAATGAGAAGAATTTTTTTTTGCTTCTTGTGGAAAGGACCTGGGGAGCCTAATCGCCAATGCACAAGTAAAAAGGTGGATAGGTTTGAAGAAGGAAAAATAGTCACAAAAGAGGAGGTTGGGAAAGAGGTACAAGTGGTTGAGGTTGTTCCTAATGGAAAACAATTGCAGATTGAGGATGAAGCTAGTTCCTCAAGTTCCCTTATTAATGAGGTAGGATACATTGATGTTTAGAAGGAACAATCAATAGATGTGAAGCTCACTAAATCAGCAAGTAAGGGTCCAAAGAGTGATTTTCACAATGGTAAGGAAAGAGAACCACTTGATGCTTCCACTAGGGAGGTGTACAATAGTTTTTATGTTGGTAATATAAATATTGTATTTGATAAACTTTATGAAAGTGTAGATTCTATTGGTGCTCCTCTGGTTGATCACAATGTCATTCCCTCATTTATACTTGAAGATTGCAAGGCATCTACAAATGAGGAGCATATGAAGACTGAAGAAGGTATGAACATGAAGGTTACCAAACCAAACATGATAGATCAGTTACATGAAGGTATGAGTTTCCATGATGCTTCATTAATTGAGCATAGCATTACTTCATCACCAATACATCATTGTGGCAAGGTGCCAAATTATGTTTTAGGTATCTTTGAGATGGATGTTGTTCATACCTATGAGGGAAATTCAGAATTTTCAGTATGTAGCAAACAAAGTGAATTGAATGAGATTGATTTGACATTGCAAGATCCCTTGGTGGTTAAGGAGGTTATAGTTGTGCATACTCTTTCTAGACCAGCTAAAGAGGAAGAACGTGATGTAGAAGACTCTATTCATTATTTTGATAGAGATCCCTTGATAGATCATGATGAAGACCTAGTTTCTACACATGTAGACTTAGCTTGCAGCCATGAGATAGAAAATATGGCATATGACACACTTGATTTACCATTGAAGACACTTTTTTATGGACAACCAACAAAATAAGAAGATTTGGTTTAGTTCCTTGAAGACACTGTAGATAGGTATGATGTTACCTTTGTTTTTTTTGTTTTATGACAACATACATAATTCTGAGTATAACCATGAGATAGAAGCTATGGCACATGAGGGGAATGATGTTGAAGAATCTTCTAATGTTGGAACACAAGATGTGAGTGTTAAACATGAGGAATGCATCATGGATTCAAGCCACAACAAGTCTGATTTTGTGTATCATACCATGGAAGATTTCAAGAGAACACAAGTCTTGTGTGATAGTTGGTTACAAAGAGCAAAGGAAGCCAAGTTGTTGGCTGCTACAGAAAAACAACGCCTACGGGATATCAAACAAAAATTCAGTCACATAGACCGTGGAAGGAAAAAACTAGGTACTTTCCTTCATCAAACCTCTGAACCGCAAAAGAATGAACATTCAGAAATTGAAGATGATGTGCATGATATTTATGGAGCCACCATTGACAAGTATGATGCGCATGTTGATCTCATGATTATAAACAGTGATACATTGTCTTCACATGATTTTAGTAGTTTCATGGTGATTATAAGGCTTCAAGGGGATATCATTGGTAAGAGGTTTTATATTTTTTATCCCCAATCTTTCATGAATAAGTATGAAATAGGGGTGATAGATCTAAGGTACACAAGAGGTATAGTATTGCATAGTGGTTTAACTACTCCTAGCTTCATGAGATCATCAATGTTGGGAGGACACATGGAATGTAATGTTTTGATTTCAGCTAAGGCTTATTGTCATGATGGAGATTGTGCTACATTGAGTTATCCCCGCATAGTGTTTACATTTCCAATCATGAGTCATCTTCCTTATGAGGATTTGTAAATCATGTTAATCAAAGTAGCATAGCGGTCTTCTCCGAAGACTAAGGTATGTGATGGTGTGTTTGTTGATTACATGTTGAGAATTATTGCACTACTATCTAGGAGAGATAAGGGGATGTCATTTGTAGATATCTTGCAACATGGTGTTTCGAATAGTAGAGTTTGCAAATTTTTGAGATTGATATGCGATCTCGGAAGTTTTGTTGGGTATTCAGGTGCGAATTGCTTGAGGACAAGCAATCTCCGGAAGGGAGGACTGTAATGTCCCCAAAATTTTGATAAAGTGATTTAATTAATTTAAGGATGACTTTAATTAATTATTTTAATTAAAATTAAGTGGAAATAATAAAATATTAAAAAGGGTCACTTTATTAAATAAAGATTCTTCTAGAAGTTGGAGGTAGTTGCAAGTTGGCTTCTTCTAGAAGATTCATTAGATCTTTTAAAAGGAGTTGAGTGCAAGGCATTTGAGCATCCATTGTTGAGTTGATATTTCTTATGTTTTATGCAAAGGCTTAAATCGTTGATTCAACTAAATCTCTGAGAATGAAAACCTTCAACAGATTGGAAAAGGGTTGGACGAAAACCTAGCTCTTTTCGGGAGTGGATTCACAACGGAGTTCAAATTGGGCTTAATTATTCAGTTTGGAGCTTCAAGGATTGATTTATTGAGGAGGATGATTTTGAGAAATTTCGTGAGTCTTCTGCAAAGATGAAATTTCCAAGTGTTTGCGATAAATCAGGTGTAATTGATATTTTGAATGATTGACTATCTGTATTTCTAGGGTCTGAAATATTTTTAGAGTTTATTTAGGGTTTGCAGAATTGAGTTAATCAAATTTCTAGAGTATTCGATATATCAAGGAAATCAGTTGTATCTTTTAGCTTATATTTGCAGAATTATTATGCCCATCTTAGCATATGAATATTTAGAGTTTATTGAAAATTTTCAGAATAAGTTTATCTACATTATATGAATAAAAAATTACTTGTTGAAGATTTTATATCCGAGTCTAGAAACTTAAGTATACAATTCCCATCAAAGGGTCATGTGACATCAAGATAATTTCCAGATAAGCATTCAGACTTTTCAATCTTATCAGAACTATGAGAACAGTGATATTATTTTAGCGGAAGATGAAGTAAGGAATATTGAGGTGCAAGGTTATTGGCATCGAGCATGGGAATTTTTATTTGAACATTCAAGTTGCCCTAGAAGTCTTAAGGCCGACTTAGCAGTCAACACAAGGTGGACAAAAGACAAATCACATATAGAAAATCCTTAATGGTAGGACCTAATACTATATTTGGGAGGTTGCTTATATGTTGAAAGGTCTACGCCAAAAATTGAAGGAGCATCAAATATATCACTTTAGAATAAGACAAACGAAACTAAAAACATGACCAATAAAGAAACTTTATTTTAATATCTCATTGCATATCATTTTTCGGCATTATCATTTGGAGGAAATAATATTAGGAATCACAAGTTCATAAGGAGGATTGAGGCTATGATATCGGTTGTTTGATTTTCCACAAGTATTTTCGTCATATGAGGCAAAGCATGCGCTTATATGAAGGGAATCGATATTTGCAACTTGGTAGTGATACACCATCAAATGTAAGGGAAAGGATTATTGAGTCAAGCTCATAAAATACTATCAATTCTTCTGCACTAGTAGAGACGAGAAGGATATAAGATGCAAAAAGTAAAAGTACTTGTTTCTAGCGTATAATAATATCAAAGATGATTTTATTTGAGCGCTAGACATATGCTATGTATTCTTGAAGAAGTCAACATATTTGAAAGGGGTCTCTTTATATATAAAATACAAGTTGTTGTTGGGAGTTGCAATTAGTTCAGGTTCTCACTTATTCATTGGCAATGTCATTGAAGGGAGTTGGGCATATATCATCAGCATAGGATTATATCAAAGGCTATCATTGAAGGGTCGAGACTCCTAAAAATCTAGGCATATTTGGTGTTGCTTCTGCATCTTAAGTTTGAGCTACTATTCTAGAGCTAGGCGCCAATCTCATTCACTCGACCTCACCTCATATTCTCCATGTCGGATCAAAGCTAGTTGGATGGTTGAAGTCGCGAAAATTACCAGGCATGTCTCTCAGCATGCATAAGGAGTCATTCATATAATACTATGTTAGGGAAAAGACTGTAATCGCATATCCAGATTATGTAACAATTTTTGAGATTTTGATATTTATCTGGAAAGAGTTAATGGTATTAAATTTTGAGTGTATGGTGCTCTAATGATGTGCATATATCCTTTGGAAGTCTCTGATTACATTTGAGCAATCCTGAATGTGAAAGCTAAGAGGTTAATATGTATGCATCTCATTCTTGTTTTTGAAATACATTTGCATTGTATCTAAGTATTTATATATGTAATATATTTTATGGTTATTGGTTTGAAATTGCATATACAAAGATCAAATCGTTTTTAAACCTAACCATGCAAAAGTAGTTTGACAAATAACAATGTCAAACTAGAAAAGGGAAATTGAAAATATCGTCTACAAGGGTAGGGGATATTACACTCTCTAGGATCTTCTTGAAATCTAACCACAAGACAAATTGCATGGATGATATCCAATCTAGTAACAATTAGATATAAAAATCCTCCAATCATTGATCTATACTTGCTTTGATCAGCCTTAGGAGATTAATCATTCTTTCTCAACTTACAACCAGTAACCACAGGGATACAGACCAGTTTAGAATCTCATTCCAAACTTCTTCAACATTTCCTGGACATGCTTTGATTGTGAAATGAAAATACCTTTATCTGTCTGATTGATTTGTAGACCAAGGAAGAAATTCATCTCCCCAAACATTAACATTTCAAATTATATTCTACATCTCTTATGCAAGTTTCTTAGACATAGCTTCATTTCCTCCAAAAATTATGTCATCAACATACACAACTACAATCAAGATTTGATATTTTTCAACTTTGAAGTAAAGATTACTATCTACGATACTGAAATATACCCCTTAATTTTTTCTTTGTTTTTCAGTCACAACAATTCAAATCATGCACCCGTTAATAATTAGCTCCAAACCAAACCATAGCTGAAACAACTCTAACCAAGAATGCGCTCTAAAACCACTTAAGGAGGAGGGGCGAGCATATGGTCAGAGGACCCCTAGGATCTAATCACTTGATAACAACTGAAAATAGAGATCTAAACTCGACACCAAGAATGTGCACATAAGATCCTTTTGCAAGGTGAGGTGCTAACATATGGTGGAGTGTTAGACATTAAACTAAAATACAACTTCGTCTGTTGATGCAGGCATCCACATGCGGTGGGAATGCTCCACTTATTTCGTGAGTGTGTTTATTACATTTATTTGAAGGCGGAAAGCCAGCCAATTAACCTCACTTCCACTTAAATTATGGGGGGTATACAATCCACACAACCACTTTACTTTTGTGGGGGGAATACAACATAGTAAATTGCAGCAAGTAAACAAACTATTGTTAGTACTACTAATCAGCTTACAAACAATTACTAAACAACTGCAATATATCAAATATGAGTTCTCAGAATAAGCAATGGTTAGAGTATCACTTCCTCTAACATTTACAACTTGAATAGATGAATAAATAAAGTTCAAACAGCATGATAATAAAACTTAACTAATCTGATTAGAAATAGAAGGTACAAAAAATCAGACCAGCAAGCTATAGATTCACCAATTTGGATGAAACTCCTCTGAAACAACTTTGAATGCCTCCATACCATAGTCGATCAACAACTGGAAGCAAGGCATCCAAAATCCAATGTAAATTCGAGCCAGGAACAGAAGACAACAACAGGCACGAATCCTAATGCAAGTACCAAATGGTACGGCCCCTCAAGGAGTTCGACTTGCTCTTAAAAATCAGGAACTTGATAATAAAATCAGCAAATTTGCAGGAAGGGGCACCCTCCACAATAGAACAGCTTGGGCCAACACCCAAAATGAAACCAAATTCAATGAAGAAGCTATGAACAAAAAATAGCTTCAGCCAGGCCAAATCAAAAACTTAAAAAACAGGCTTTACATCAGCAACCTATTCGATTCTATCAAATTGAATCTCCATCTATATTTCAAGGTGAAATACACTCACAATGATCCACCTAGGAAGCCATAGTTTTAGGCCTGAAGGATGGATTGAATTTGCTAAGCTTCCCCTTAGCCAGGTTCTGGATTCAAACCAACAACATAACTTTACTATTCAATTTCCATGATGAGATACAAAGAGCAAAGCACCAATATATAAGCTTCAAATTGAAAAATGAAGCAAACTGTAACTCCCAACAAGAAACTATTCAATTCCTCCAAGGGACACCACCTTTTAGCAATTAATTTATTTTAAATATCAAAACATTTCCCTTTTAGGCGTCCATTTCAAAAATGCAACAATAACATTTAAAACAAACATTTAAATGCTTATGAAAATCGACCCCCTTATGTTCCCTTCATTAAGACAACTTAAAGTCATCAATCCTAGGCATGGGGTACAACTTCAAGCTATGAAAATTGACTAAGTCTGGGACTCAATCCAAGGAGGGATAGAAGCCAAAACCCAAAGCCAACATTCAACTGATTCTGCCATAAATAGAATGATGACTTGAGCAGAATTGTTGATGGTGTCACTGCCACAAATAGACTTACTAAAAATAGCCAATGCCAAAAATAGTAAGTTAACTTCAAAAACCTTCAAAAAACCAGCTGAACAGTCACACTGCCCAAAATGTGAACTGCAGATAATTGAATTGTTGCTGGAAAGATACTGCTATAAATAGACTTACTAAAAATAGCAACTCCTATAAATAGTAAGTTTGCACAACTTCATCTGAGCAGTAATCATGACTTACTATAAATAGTAAGTGTTTCCAAACGCCTTCTGAGTACAATCCGGGAAGCCAACATGACTTACTATAAATAGTAAGTGCCTGAAAAATTTATCAGATGGAGATGGATTATACACCATTTTGAAGCTTTCTGAAAACCCTTAAAACTCCACCAAACATGTATCAAAACCCCTGCATGCAAGCCCTCAAAACTGCATCTGAAACCTCCTAAAAAATAGGAAACCCTAATTTTTCAGTTTTGTTTAGCCTATGAGTTTCCGAAAATAGGCTAAAACCTCAAGAAGAGCGTAGGGCTAAAATGGGGACATTAGGGCCCGCCCTTCCCAAAATTGCTTGTCCTCAAGCAATACCACCACACTCCAAGAAAACAATCTGATCCTTACCATGCCAGAAGGAATCCATTCCTGTAAAGATCCACCATGCTGATGCTGCACCTCACTGATTTCATCAATACAATCAAAATTTCGGGACTGTTTTGTCCTTCTTCCAAATATGTAACCCATTCTGACAGCCCTGACATTAATGAAAAAATAATCTTGCAGCATTCCTTGACCGAAAAGTTCTGAAGAGTCTAAAACTACAACCTCGCGGTCTAAAACATTTATGTGCCATAAGGGAAAAAATCTTCTCAAATCATAAGCATACTCCAAAACATAACTCCTCGTAGCATCAAACAGAGTCATGACAATATAAGTGACTCTTCCAATACTTCTTGCAAAGGAACTTCCATTACGTCTTCAAACTTCCTCGAAGACTTAGAACGTTTTCTGTGAAGCGAACTGCTATAACTGATATAACTGTAAGAAAAAATCACAAATTTCACCTTATGAGACTTCACCTTGCAAAAATCAATTTCCAACTTGTTGCTTCGAACATTTATATAGGAGAGAACACGGAAAAGGCCACTGATCTTCATTAGAGAACATCCCTTACATGAATTTTGGCTATACTAAAACAATCCTTTTCTCTTTTGAGCCCCGAAATTAGTCATAATAGTTGACTGAAAGGTCTGAAAATGAAGACACCCATCAACTAACAAGTCTGATTTAAACATTTCAAAATCTGATTCATGAAAAATCAGCATTCTAAACAATAAACAACAGCTGCAATATGGAAAGTCTGCAACAAAATAAGCATATCTACTCATGAATAAGGCTAGTGGCGCCTTAATCAAAATTCCCATTATCACAATTGAATAATTTTTTATCATGATATCCCTCCAAACCTTCACCTGATAGAAAGAATTTACCATCCAACTGCTGATTAAGGAGTAACCTCCAATACCTTGGTGAATGAGCATAATACCAAATGACAATTCCACCCTTTTCATTCGAAAAAATATGCCAGGATCCCAAGTCATCAACATTGAAGAACCATTTCTCAAATGGAGAACTGCTCTTAACTGGACCCTCTGACTCAAACATTCCATTTGAATAGATACCTCTTGAAACTCTAGGAAGTATTCAACAAATCTGAATTCAAAACCAAGAGTTGTGAATTGCCGGAGAGATGCAATGAACCCATCATCAATCTCAATTCTGAAGTCAGTTACTCTCAAGGAAGCTGGAGCAAACATAAAACTAACCAGCAACATCATCAAAAATTGAATAAATTCTTCATCGGAATGCCAAGTAATTCTTTTTTGTTGTTCAGGAAGAATTTCTTCATCTCTTCTAATTTCAGGACTCTCCATTTCCTGCAAAAGGGATGAGCTAGGAATGGAGAAGGATTCTTCTTCATGCATCAATTCCTCAATGTTAGAAAATCTTCCTCCATCAATAGGATTAGAAAATTTTCCCTCATCATTCTCAAAAAGAGGGTTTCCATAAGTCCCGCTAGCGCCGTCTTCATACAAGGCATTATCAAAGGCCTGAAAAACTTGTTGATGAGAATTTGGATGCTCCTGTCTTTCAGGACAGCATTCCGATTCAAAAGTTTCTTGTATGAGATCAAGCTCATCAAGAATTTTCTAAATCTCTTCAGCTCTTCTTTTGTTTTCTTCTTCCCATGAACATTGAACCGCAGAAATCTGATTTATCTGCTTCTATTAGAGCCTCGTGTACTTCTTGCAATTTTGTTTTAGTTTGCTCATTCCATTCCAACACCTTGTCTACAATATTATCCACTTTGTCTTTATCACGGATAATAAGTACAAGATTTGACTTGAATTCTTGCAAGGCATTATTAATTGACTTCATATTAGCAATAGATATACAACACATATCACGGCTTCTCGATACTTCATTAATCAAATTTTCAATCTGTCGATGAATATCATCGAGTCTAGATAAAACTTGAATTTCTTTTTCAACTTTCATCGAACTTGAGCTGCATACTTCATGAATTGGTTGAGATGGGGTTGTGCTGCTCTGGTGTACAAAGATGTCAAAGATTCTTTTAGCTGAACTCCTCAAATTTTCACACATCTGTTATACACTTTTTAACATCTCATCAATGGTACCTCCCAATTCGTTAACTTTTTTTGTCTTAGCTTGGCTTCGAGCAAAGCAAATTCTGTTTTATGCTCACTAGACACCGCTTCCTCCATGTTGTCTTCGACACAAGATTCAATTTTTGTGAAGGATGGATTTCCTTCTTCTACATCTTCCGTTTTCTCATGTTGTTCTAACCAAAATCCTCATGAATTATGAAGGTGTAGAAGAAATTCATCAGCTGATAAGATATCATCAACTGAAGATGTTTTTTCAATCTCAAGGAATTCCTCCTTTGTCTCTTCATCTTGAGTCTCCTTAACCTTCGTTTCCACAACATTTTATTCATGTGTTTCTAAATCTATTGTGGTTTTACTACATTCTTCCCTAGAATGCATGGGTAAATGTTTTTCGGCAAATTCCTTCTAAATATTAGATACAAAATCAAATGTATTCCAATTTTCATCTTCTTCTTCTGCATTAGAAATCTCCTTAGTCTTCATCAAAAGAGGCTTTAATTTTTCTTCACATTGATGAAACAATCCTTTGAACAAAATCTCAGTAGTAGGAGAAATTTGCTCCATTGGCTCAGCAGCAAATACATCCTCCCCTTGTTCACTCCACGTTGAATTTATGAGATAATGGAACAATTGATAAATCTGATTTTGCATATCCAAATCAATTAACAACACACTAGTTTTTAGCATGGAAAAAGTCTTCAAGATGGCAACTCTTCTTGGGAAGAGACTGCTACTCGTTTCATCCAAATCCTGGAAGCCTTCAACAATTAAATGTAACACTTTCTTCATGGTATCGTCGTCATAAGGCATCATAGGTGCCAGGATTCTCATCATCTAACTAAGACAGGAAGTGACCAGCAGATTGACTTCTTCATCGGGATGCATAAACCAATACGGTTGATTCATGGATATCATTGCAGGAGTTAAGGCTCTTTTAATCAAATCAAAGGGTGACTGGTTCACTTGATTCAAACATAGTTCCAACTCATGAAGAACAACTATTTCCTCTTCCACTGATGAACATTCTTCATTGAACCTTTTTCCAACTGTGTAAAGTGATCTTGCCAAACTTATCTCCTCGTTCAAAGCCATGACTTGACCGACCACAACAAATGCCAACCTTAAAACTTCTAAGGTTGAACAATACTTTGTTCTGCTTTCTGATGTAGTAACAGACTTCTCTGACTCTCATTTGTCTCTGAAGCACTGAACACATAGGATGGCAGGAAAAACAGGCTCTGATACCACTGAAATATACCCCTTAATTTTTTCTTTGTTTTTCAGTCACAACAATGCAAATCATGCACCCGTTAATAATTAGCTCCAAACCAAAACACAGCTGAAACAACTCTAACCAAGAATGTGCCCTAAAACCACTTAAGGAGGAGGGGCGAGCATATGGTTAGAGGATCCTTAGGATCTAATAACTTAATAACAACTGAAAATAGAGATCTAAACTCGACACCAAGAATGTGCACGCAAGATATTTTTGCAAGGCGAGGTGCTAACATATGGCGGAGTGCTAGCTATTAAACTGAAATATAACTTCATCTGCTAATGCAGGCATCCAAATGCGGTGGGAATACTCCACTTATTTTGTGGGTGTGTTTATTACATTTATTTGAAGGCAGCAAGCCAGCCAATTAACCACACTTCCACTTAAACTGTGGGGGGTATACAATCCACACAACCACTTTATTTTTGTGGGGGGAATACAACAAAGTAAATTGCAGCAAGTAAACAAACTGTTGTTAATACTACTAATCAGCTTACAAACAATTACTAAACAACTGCAATATATCAAATATGAGTTCTCAGAATAAGCAATGGTTAGAGTATCACTTCCTCTAACATTTACAACTTGAATAGATGAATAAATAAAGTTCAAACAACATGATAATAAAACTTAACTAATCTGATCAGAAATAGAAGGTACAGAAAATTAGACCAGCAAGCTATAGATTCACCAATTTGGACGAAACTCCTTTGAAACAACTCCGAATGCCTCCATACCATAGTCGATCAATAGCTGGAAGCAAGGCATCCAAACTCTAATGCAAATTCGAGCCAAGAACATAAGACAACAACAACAACAACATGCACAAATCCCAATGCAAGTACCAAATGGTACGACCCCTCAAGGAGGTCGAATTGCTCTTAAAAATCAGGAACTTGATAATAAAATCTGCAAATTTGCAAGAAGGGGCGCCCTCCACAGTAGAACAGCTTGGGCGAAGAAGGTATGAACAAAAAATAGCTTCAGCCAGGCCAAATCAACAACTTAAAAAATAGGCTTTACATCAGCAACCTGTTTGATTCTATCAAATTGAAGCTCCATCTGTATTTCAAGGTGAAATACAGTTACAACGATCCACCTAGGAAGCCATAGTTTCAGGCCTGAAGGATGGATTGAATTCGCTAAGCTTCTCCTTAGCCAGGTTCTGGATTCAAACGAGCAGCATAACTTTACTATTCAATTTTCAAGATGAGATACAAAGAGCAAAGCACCAATATGTAAGCTTCAAATTGGCAAATGAAGCAAACTGTAACTCTCAACAAGAAACTGTTCAATTCCTCCAAGGGACACCACCTTTTAGCAATTACTTTATTTGAAATATCAAAACATTTCCCTTTTAGGCATCCATTTCAAAAATGCAACAATAACATTTAAAACAAACATTTAAATGCTTATGAAAATTGACCCCCTTATATCCCCTTCATTAAGACAACTTAAAGTCATCAAGCCTAGGCATGGGGTACAACTTCAAGATATGAAAATTGACTAAGTCTAGGACTTAGTCCAAGGAGGGATAGAAGCCAAAACCCAAAGCCAACATTCAACTGATTCTGCCAGAAATAGAATGATGACCTAAGCAGAATTGTTGATGGTGCCACTGCCACAAATAGACTTACTAAAAATAGCCAATGCCAAAAATAGTAAGTTAACTTCAAAAACCTTCAAAAAACCAGCTGAACAGCCACACTGCCCAAAATGTGAATTGCAGATGATTGAACTGCTACTAGAAAGATATTGTTGTAAATAGACTTACTAAAAATAGCAACTGCTATAAATAGTAAGTTTGCACAACTTCATCTGAGCAGTAATCATGACTTACTATAAATAGTAAGTGTTTCCAAACGCCTTCTGAGTACAATCCGAGAAGCCAACATGACTTACTATAAATAGTAAGTGCCTGGAAAATTTATCAGATGGAGATGCATTATACACCATTCTGAAGCTTTTCGAAAACCCAGAAAACTCCACCAAACATGCATCAAAAACCCCTGCATGCAAGCCCTCAAAACTGCATTTGAAACCTCCTAAAAAATAAGAAACCCTAATTTTTTAGTTTTGTTTAGCCTATGAGTTTCCGGAAATAGGCTAAAACCTCAAGAAGAGCATAGGGCTAAAATGGGGACATTAAGGATACCTTTATTGAATCCTTGCTGTAACAAGTGTTTTTCCAACCTTGCATACCAAGCTTTGGGAGCTTGCTTCAATCGATATAATTCCTTCTTCAATCTATAGACCATATCTGGTTTATCTGATAACTGAAATCCTTTTGGTTGTTCTACGTATACTTCTTCTTCCAATTCACCATTTGACTTCACATCCATCTCATAAACTTTAAAATCTTTGTGTTGCAAAAGCCAAAAACATCTTGATAGCTTTCATTCTTTCCATCGGAGCAAATGTCTCCTCAAAGTCTATTCCTTCTACTTGTGAGTAACCTTTACATACAAGCCTTTCCTTGTTTCTTACTACTTCTCCATTTCCATTCAATTTGTTCCTGAATACCCATTTAGTTCCAATCACATTCTTGTTTGCTAGTCTTGGGACAAGTTCCCAAGTCTGATTCTTTTCAATCTGTTGCAAGATGGTGTGTCCCTTGGCCTTCCTTTTCCAGCATAGCGCTTGGGTTTGTGACATGTCTTAACCACCTCTTGTAGATCTTACATAAATCTAGCAGTTGTATCAAGCATTAACAGGTCGATCTTTTGGTGCAACGACAACCACCAATGTAACAATTGGTATCAGAACCAAGGTCACATGTTCAAACCCCTCACTTGCATTGGGGGGGGTGTTGTTGCAAGATGGTGTGTCCCTTAGTCTTCCTTGTCCAACACAGCTCTTGGGTTTCTGGCATGGCTTAACCACCTCCTATGGATCTTACATAAATCTAATAGTTGTTTCGGGCATTAACAGGTCGATCTATTGGTGCAACGACAACCACCAATGTAACACAATTTGCATTAGT
Organism: Sequoiadendron giganteum; assembly: GCA_007115665.2. NCBI lineage: Eukaryota > Viridiplantae > Streptophyta > Pinopsida > Cupressales > Cupressaceae > Sequoiadendron > Sequoiadendron giganteum. The sequence goes on along the minus strand of CM021103.1, from coordinate 695,946,172 downwards.
TCTTTCATAGCCTTGATCCAATACTCATCATTGCATGCTTCAATCACTATTTTTGGTTCAACCTCAAAAAGTAGACATAGATTTACATGTTCTTCAATAGCTTTCCTTCTTGTCAGTACACTTTTTCTCTTATCACTAATGATTTATTCTTCAGAATGATTCTTCTGCATATATTTAGGAGTTTTAGGAATCTTTTTTGGAGCTTCTTTTTCTTCAATCTACAGTTCTTTTCCCTTAGCTTTTTCTTTTTCTCTGCAAGAAGACTCATCTGATTCATATCCATCTTTTACTACTTAATCTTCTATAGATCTTCATCAACTTTGACACTTGCACTCTCAACAATATTTCTTAGTCTCTTGTTGTAGCACTGGTAAGCTTTGCTTTTAGTAGAATATCCAATGAAGATACCTTCATCAGACCTTGCATCAAACTTTCTTAAGTTCTCTTCATCTCTTTTGATGTAACATTTTCTTCCAAACACTCTAAAGTATTTGACAGTAGGAATCCTTCCATACCATAGCTCATAAGGAGTCTTTGTGTTGTTTGCTCATGCTTGTAGTCTATTAAGTATATAAACAACAATATGAAATGTTTCTCTCTAGTAGAATTCAGGTAATTTTTCTTCTTTCATCATTTTCCTTGCAGCGTCTTAAACAGTCTTGTTCTTTCTTTCAACCACTCCATTCTATTGAAGAGTCCTAGGGGTATATAAATTTCTCTTTATTCCATGATTCTCACAAAAGATGTTAAATTCGTTGGAGGTGAGCTCTCCATCTCTGTTAGACCTCAAACATTTTATTTTCATATCCATTTCATTCTCAACCATAATTTTGAATTCTTTAAACTTATCTAGAGCTTTTGATTTTTCTTTGAGAAAAGTAACCCATGTCATTCTAAAATAATCGTCAATCAATAGCATGAAATACCTATCACCTTGAAGAATTCTTACTCTCATAGGACCACAAAGATCTATATGCACCAATTCCAACAATCTGGTAGAAGATAGTTCTTTGAATTTGAAAATTCTTCTTGCTTGTTTTCCAACTTGACATTCTTTACAAATAGCATTGATAGACTTTGTAATCTTTGGTAGATCTCTCACAGCTTGAATTGAACTTATTCGCATTACTCTATCAAAATTCATGTGACATATTTTTCTATGCCATATCCAACTCTCATTAATTCGAGTCATGAAACAATAACCATCAACACCTTTGAGCTGATAGACATTTCCATTTGTCCTTCTTCCGACAAAAATCAAAGTTTTGAAGCCTTTTCTGATCTCATAGCCATCATCTTGAAACATAACATTGTATCATTTGCTACACATTTGTCCAATACTCGAGGTTATGTCTCAAACCCTTAACATAAAGAACATCATAAATTTTATGCTTGTCATCAAAACTAATTGAAACTTTTCCACATATCTTAACAAATGTATCATCACCAAGTCTAACTAGTCCTCCTTCATATTTTTCAAGTTTAACAAACTTACTCTTATCACTGTTCATATGATTAGAGCATCCACTGTCAATGATCCAATAGTTCTTCTCCTGTCTAACATGAAAATAAAACACCAAAGTGCCTTCAAATTTAGCACTTGCTTCTAGAGACCTTTCCTTCACACATCTCTCAGAGTTGGCAAAATTAGTTTCATCTTTTAAAATCATGAACAAGTATTCACTATCCTCATCATCTCCATAATTAGATTCATCATCAGATATACTTGCATCTTCTCTAACATAATAACTTTTCATAATCATCTTACATTTTTTATCCCTACTTTTGTTATTCAAAGCTCTGTTTGGACATCTCGAAGCATAATGACCTATCTTTCCACAACTAAAACATTTGAAAGGAAACTTACCACCGTAGTTTCCAGTACCCTTTTTTATTATTCTCACAAAATTAGCTTCTACATCATCAAAATCCTCCTGATATGATTCCACAATTTTCTCTTATTGGCCAGCCTTAAAACCAGACTCAACTTTTGCACTACTTGTACCAAATTCTCTCATTTCAAAAGCAGTTAAAGAACCATACAATTGATCTCTAGTATATTGATTCAAATTTTGTAATTCTTCAATAGCGAAACCTTTACGACTATAATCTTTAGGAAGAGTTCTAAGTACTATCTTTACCACTTCTTCTTTCAATTCTCCACCAAGACCTCTGATACCGTTGAAAACTTCATCCACCTTCTACAAGTAGCTTGTGACATGTTTTCATCTTTACACATTTGTAGGGTCTCAAATGTGATCTTTAAATTCTACATCTTAGCTTTCTTGATCTTGTCATCTCCTTCATAAATGCTTTCTAACTTCACCCAAATTTCTCTAGTAGTTTTCAGATTCATAACATTCACCAATTCAGAATTAGCTAGACCACTTAAGAGAGCATACCTTGCTTCACCATTGTTTTCATAGGCCTTGATCTCATCATCAATGCTCAGACCATTTGCAGGAATAGTATATCCTCTCTCAATTGACCTCCAGATTTCAAATCCAAGAGAAACCAGAAAACCTTTCATCCTTGTCTTCCAAAATGCATAGTTTGATCCATCAAATATAGGAACATATTTCTTATGCGCCATCCCAAATCTACCTCAAGCAGTTAACCTTTCTTCCAAGGAACCTTGTTCTGATACCAATTGTTGAATGCACAAGACAACTTAGAGGGGGATGAATCAGTTGTATCTTAAAACTTCAAAACCCTCACAAACATTCAGATCCACATTAATTCAATTAACCTTTAATTTGTTAAAGTGATTTATTATGAAAGCAAATAACATAAACTGAATCAAATCAACACCATGCACAAAGAGACACTAGATTTACGTAGAAAACCCAAGATGGGAAAAACCACGATGAGGATTAACTCACAATGTAAAGTAATATCAACACTGAATACAATAGGGATCACTGCCAAAGGGCTCACTACCCAAAAGAAAGAAAGGCTCATTGCTGGAATATAAAAGAAGATAGAGAAGAGTGTTACAATGAGAATCCATCTCAATGTAATAGAGAAATCCACGACAACATCACCAACACCTTCGAAGTATTTCTGAAGAATTGTAGACACCTTATGTTCACTACATTCAATAATCTAACACATGAAAGCTCGCACTGCACTCCAAAAATTTGTACCCTACAACTCTGCACTTCGTATCATTCACATATCTCGCATCTATCTTATCATTCCTCAACAACTCAACACATATTTATACCATCTTTGACCTTAAACACATTCTCCAAGGTTAGATATGCACCTCAATCGTGCAATTTCAAATTAGGTTAGAACCAAAAAATTCTTGTGGTGGAAAGGAATGAAGGCAAACCACAACATACCTTAGTTAGGACCTAAATCCACTCATACACACCATGCCACACTTCCACAAATATTAATGCAACTTCAGAAGTAGTGAAAACACCCAAGGTCAATCGAACTTGTGTTAACACCATTAACACTTAAGTACACGCTTCCTCAAATCCAAAGACGACTTGTGGACACCACATAACACTTTAACACAATCTAAAATATTCCACAAACACCCTGAAATTCAAAAATTTCCTTCGCAACTTTCACTTAAAGAATGTACACACCCAATACACTCAAACAACTTTGTCATACATTGCAACTCAAGCAATTGACTTTCGAAGCACCAAATCTCAAACAACTTCAACAAAAGAAAGATACAAACACTATCAACACCCTTCTAGATTCATAATAACTGAAACCACTTTGCGGAGAAACGCGAAGAAAGAACATTTCTCTGAAACACCTCTGCAATATACAATTCACACACTAGTGAACACACCTTCCTCTGCACAACACACACCAAATTCTGGATGCAACACCTCTGATCAACATATCCAAACTGTACAAGCAGATCCTTAATCCAGAAGAACTATAGAGAAAAACCAAAACACTAATCTGCAACACAGAACACCATTGCAACACACTGTTTCCTCTTTTGTTCAATTTTCTCAAAAGCACTTGGAAACCAAGCACTAGAGAAACATCTTCAACAATTCCTCATCACCATCAAACCAACTACAACATAGCAACTCAACCATACATCCATAGACAAAAGCTTATGAAAGCAACACTAGAGGTTGACACCAATAGCTTACTAATGACAACATGATGCAACTAATCAAAGCATCATCAGAGACAACAACAACTCAATACTAATTGCTCACACTCTTGCAACAATCTCTTGCCCATATAGTTGACACCAATGACAACACTAAAGCTTGTTGAAATCAATGAAAACACCAGCTATTCATACTTGCAATAGAACTTCAATATGGTTGAATCAAAGAAAGATAAGCTAGGGGGTAATCACTAGTTGTGGAAAGGGAATGAATTATTTTTTTGGTCAAAGATGAAAAGGATGCTAAATATTTAAGATCCTCTTTAGCACATTAAGAGAGATGGGAAGAATGTTTGGTTTTCAAGATGTAATAATCAATGTGTTGGTAGAAGAATTGATTCTAGGCTTGACAAAGCATATGTGAACAATCTCTTTTTTGAGGTCTTGTAGAATCGAGGTGAACTATCAGTTAAATTCATTCCTTCCACCATATTTGGCCACCATCCTATTGAAGCTAAAGTAAAGATCAATGGCAGAAATAAGTGCCCTCTATGTAGAAAAATAATTTTTTAAACTGAATACCTATCTACTTAAATATAAAGACTCAAATGATGCTATTCTCAGTGTTAGAAATATCATTAACCAATTTTTTCAAGGTCAAATCATCTATAAATGGGTGAATAAGATCTTGGCTTGGAGTAAAATTTGGAGGATTATGGGTAAGAGAAATGCTATAGCCAAAAGGAAAGCTGAAAATAAGCTTGAAGAGAAGCTCCAAGAGTAGAGACTCTGGTGCAAAGAAACAGTAAATATAAGAACATCGTTAAGGATCTAACGGAAACTAAGCATAAATTAAGATGTCTACATAATTTTGAAATTCAAGGGGCCAAGATCAGAGCTAATCTTTCCTGGTTAAAAGAAGGTGATAGAGATTCAAAATACTTCTTTAAGATTACAAAAGCTAAGCATAAGAGGGAAAGAATAGGCCAAATTTTGATAGGGGATAAAATCACTGAGGATCAAAAAGATATCAGCAGGGCCTTTCAAAACTTTTACCAAAAAATGTTATCTTTTGAGGAGAATAAAGAAAGTAAGAAAGCAAGAGCATTCTATAGAAGAATTATTCCAATCAAAAGATTGATAATGAGGACATAATTGAGATTGGGAAGATCACAAAAGAAGAGATTATGGATTTCATTCTCTCTTTAAAGACTGGTAAAGCTCTTGGGCCTGATGAGATTTTGATTGAATTCTATAAGCAGAATATATAGTGGGTTGCTAAGGACCTACTGGATGTCTATAGAGGAGCTTTTGACAAAGGCTCCCTTGGTCCTAAGATAAATAAAGGTGTTATTAAACTACTGCCCAAGGAAGGGGATAAGACTTCTATAAACAACTGGAGGCCAATCACTTATTAAACTCTTCTTATAAGATTTTGGCCAAATTGTTTGCTCTCAATTTAACAAATGTTCTTAATAAGATTATCTCTATTAACCAGATTGGGTTCATGAAAGGGAGATACATCTTGCAAAATTTGATCACTAGTTGGGAAAGTTTAAACTAGATTAACTCTGGGAAAAAAATTAGTATGATGCTTCTAGATTTTGAAAAATCCTACGACAGAATTGAATGGAAATTTGGGTACTTCATGCTAGAGGTTTTTGGATTTCCTAAAATATTATGTGACTGGGTCAAGGTCTTGTCCAAGGATGTAAATGCTCAAATTGGCATTAATTGAGAACTCTCTCCCACCACCCCCACCCCCATTTTTGCTTCAAAGGTCTATAAAGGCAAGGATGCCCTCTTGCACTTGCACTTGCTCTTTTTTTTATTGTTTCTAATGTATCGCATTATATTTCAAAAAATAATGTTGTGTTGCCTCCTTTGAAGGGAATCTATTTGCCCAATAACTTGATACTTTTGAGTGCTCAACTTGCAGATGGCATTGCCCTCTTTTTTGAGTTGATTCAAGAGAACTTTAAGAGTTTGGTAAACAAGCTACATATTTTTTGTTTAGTTTATGGGGCAAATATTGTTGAGCATAAATCTATAATCCTTGGATGGAAATGTGAACCTCCCAATTGGCTTGCAAATACCAATTGAGTTTGGGATATCCAAATAAAGTGGTCAGATATTTAAGTATCCCTTTCTCTATTGATCTTTCATTAAAGGATATGTGGACATGGTCTTTTGGAAAAATTGAGAGAAAAATAAATAAATGGCAAACACATCTTCTATCTATGGTTGGTAGACTTCAGGTGTGTTAGAAAGTTCCTTCCTATACAATCTTTTATGCTTCTGCTTGGTTCATTTGTAGCTATCAGATTGATAAAGCCCAGAAAATGATAAGGGACTTTCTATGGTCGGATGGGAAAAGTGCCAAGAAGAGGCATGCTATTAGATGGAGTTGGTTTTGTCTTCCTAAACAAATAGGGGGTCTGGGTTTCAAAGGCTTGAAATGGAAAGGTTTGGCTCTTGCAATCAAATGGATTTTAAAAGCCTTGGAAGGTTCTAATTAGGAACAACATTGCAATGTCTAAACCAAAGAAAGCAAGACTCTATACTGGTCTTCATCCTCGTGATCTATTTTTTGGAAACTTTCCAGACTCTCCCTTTGGCTCCAAAGTTTTTTGCAACATTTGGAACGCTTGGGAGAGTATTTAACCCCTGCTAAGAAATAAGGATGCTTTCTCAAGAAGAGACAATATTGTGGTTGATAACAAATCTATTTGGTGGAATCTCTACTGGAATAATAAAGCTTTGGCCTTGACTCAAGGTTGCTTGAGGCATAAGTGGGCAATGAAAGGGATTGATAAGTTTAGGAATATAATGAATAATGGTTGGCTTAAAGAATGGGAGGCTTTGAAGATTGATTATAATATCCAAGAATATTAGAAAAGAACATTCTTTCTTCTTAAGAAAGCATGCATTGGCTTCATATTCCTTGTCGAGCTTAAATCAAGCACTGAAGTTTTAAGAAATATCAAATCGGTTGATGGCTTTGATCTTGAAAAGATTGCTCCCAAGACAATCTATAACCTGTTGGTAGACACGAGAGAGGTCATAAGTCACATTAGCACCTCCTGGAATTTAGACCTTTCCTTTGATAAATTAGCAAAAGCCCTAAAGTATATCTAGTTTTCTAAATATGAACCTAAGAAGATCTATTTTAGATGGTTGGTCATTCTTAAGAAACTTCTTGTGTTTGATGGTATCCATAATCAGGGTTTTCCTATCAATGTGTGTAGTATGTTATAGAATTGAGACATTTGAGCAATTGTTTTGGGATCGCCCCTTCTCTATTAGGTTGTGGTCTTTATTTCTTGGTAAAAAGTAGAAGTGGAGTAGTTAAAAAATTTAGTATGTTTAATGCCCTATTTGGTTCTATTGAGTCCTTTCCTAGTGATCTTAATAATTTTGGTCTCTTTTGTCTTGAGGTTATGTGGCATCTTTCGAAAGAAAGAAAGAAATGAGGATCTTTTCCAAGGCAGAAGAAGAACTCTTACTGACTCTACTACTGAGCTCATGACTTTCAACATTGTGATGCAGCTCTCTATCATTATGGAGATTCCCAAGAGTAGATTTTGGATTCTATTAAAAGAAGGTTTGGCACTGGTTTATAAGCATGAGATTGCTAGTGTGAGCTTCTTCCCCCATGGAATAAATGAGATTAATGGGGAGGAGATGCAGAAACTGAAAGAGTACATGAAGAACAATCACATTTCGAAGCCTGAGAAGAATGAGAACAACAGCAATTCGTTTAGTAGAAATACTAAAAAGCAGATTTAATATGTTCCTATAGTCCAAGAGTTGAATGAGGATATGGCTGACCCTCGTATTGGGACCTTTAAAAGTGATTACTATGAAAATGACAACAATTAGAGAAGTTGCAGCGATAAGTTCAAATATATTAAGCAGTATCTTTTTGATATTATGTTCTCAATAACATTATGGACTAAGTTCTCTGTTTTGGTTGGTGCGTAGGCACCTTATATTGTAAATAATTATGTACTCTTGGTATTCGACTTCTAATATAAAAAAATCAATGAATATAGATGTAAAAAATGTATGTTATGTCGACATAACAATTAGCACCTCTGGAGTACGAGTTTGTACAGATAGCTATGCACAATGTGTAATGATTGCTCTTCAAATTTGGAGGGGAAGCTCCCTCTTTTGTTGATATGCGCGAAAAAATAAATGACCTAAATCCTATCTTTTTTACTTAGTTGGAAGAGGCACAAGGTTAAGGAAACCAAGAATTTTGCAGCTAAGGGTTTTCTCTGGTTTTGCATATCTTAACTACAACTAACTAAATGCTTTTGTAAATGTAATCAAATCTTTATCAAATAGGATCCTAAAAAATCTAAGAATAAACTAAGGTCTGAAATTCTGTGTGAGAAATTCTAAGTCAAAGACGATTTTCAAATTTCTTCTCTTAATGCCAAATGTACTGATTGTAGAACATTAATAAATTTCGATGTTTGCATATCAAGAGTGGAACCACCTTTTGTATGTATGGAGACCCACCTCCAAGGGATGCATCTCTTGAGACGACGTGTCTCCACAGGTGGAGACATGTCCACTCAAGGGACGTGTCCCTTTGGGCGTGTGGGCTTCCTTTACAACCGATTATCATTTGGTTAAACAAACTTAACACATATAACCCCTCACACATGGCAGATATATATTATATGAATTCCGAATTTTATTCAATGTGAATTTTGAACATCATTTATTTAAATTCGATTTTATACATGCATTATAAAATTCGATTTTTACTTATTTCTAGAAATATTAAATATGAAGAGCAATTGATCTTTTATAAATGATGATGATGCTTATAGAAATCGTCGTTTATATCTTACCTAAGCTACCATTCATCAACACTCCCTCTTAGCTAGGGAAGATATTTCAAATCAAATAAGTGGAGATATCACCTTCACACGTGATATCGAAGATATGATATGTTTTCTCAATGTTGTCAAGTCACATGACATTCTTCATAACACATCTTCATTATGGTATGTGCACTGACATCAAGTCACATGATGTCTACCATAATTCATGGCATATCCACGGATATAAATATCCACCATGATTATCTCTTAAGGATCACAATGATCTTCAGATGATATCAAGTCCCATGATATCCATCAAAGTGTCCAAGAGATACTATCATGACATGTCCATAGATATCAAGTCACATCATATCTATCATGATAATTTATCATTGTAGAGTCGTCACTTTACAATGTCAAATACAAGTGTTCATTATTAGAAAGATCGTCACCTTTCAATAATGTACACAGGGGGAGTAGGCCCATAAGGTCATAGAGTCGCACACATGACAAAAGAGTTTACACATTAAACATCTTTATATATTACTACAATTTATAAACAATTTATATTTCAAACATAAATAACAAATTACATTTCAACCATACCAAGTTTCTTCCTGAAGTGCTCTACCTTGATTAGGGAGAGGGGCTTGGTGAGAATGTCTGCAGTTTGATCATTTGTACTAATATACTCCAATTGGATCACTTTCCTTTCCACCATATCTCTTACATAATGATAGGGGATCTCAATGTGCTTAGATCTATCATGAAAGACAAGATTTACAGAGAGTTTGATGCAACTCTGATTATCACAATGAATAATTGTAGGATTCAAGGGCTCACCAAAGAGTCCCACAAGCAATTTACGAAGCCAAACTGCTTCTCTTGCTCCCATTGAGGCTGCAATGTATTCAGCTTCTGTTGAGCTCTGTGCAACTGAAGATTGTTTTTTGCAAATCCAGGAGATCATAGCCAATCCTAAACTGAAGCAACATCCTGATGTGCTTTTCTGATCGGTTGCATTTCCAGCCCAATCTGAATCAGAGTACCCATGTAGATCTAGTTGATCATTCTTGTAAAGAAGACCATATCCAATAGTGCCTTGAAGATATCTCAAAATATGTTTCACAACCATTAAGTGAATTTCCTTTGGTTCACACATGAACTGGCTAAGAACATTTACTGCATAGAAAATATTAGGTCTGGTGTTAACCAGATACATCAAGGATCCAATCATCTGTCTGTAAAGGGTTGGATCTGCACATTTGGATTCTGTTGCTGCTTCTTTCAATTTGTGAAGGTTGGTTTCCATAGGTGTAGACATCGATCTACAGTCCAACATTCCAAATCTTTTCAGAATATCAATAGTATACTTCACTTGGTTTAGTATAATGCCCTCTGATTTCTGCCATACTTCTAAACCTAGGAAGTAGTGTAGAGTGCCCAAGTCTTTCATGTCAAATTCAGAAATTAGATCTTGCTTCCCTTGAGCAATGAGATGATCTTCTCCTGTTATCAGCAGGTTATCAACATATAAAATAATTATTAGCATATCACCTTTGATTACCTTGAAGTAGAGATTGGAGTCAGCATCATTCTTTGAAAATCCTAATCCCAAGAGATAGTTGTCAATTCTTTCATACCAAAACCTAGGAGCCTATTTAAGTCCATAGAGGGCTTTCTTCAATCTGCATACATGTGAGTCAGGTTTATGTATCACAAAGCCTTCAGGCTGTTCCAGATAGACTTCCTCTTCAATGGTTCCATTCAGGAAGGAAATTTTCACATCCATTTGATGGATCTTCCAGCCTTTAGTTGCTGCAATGGCTAACACTGCTCTCACTGATGTGTAACGGGCAACAGGTGCAAATGTTTCTTCATAATCAATGCCTTCCTTTTGAGAAAAGCCTCTAGCCACAAAACGTGCTTTATGTTTTTCTATACTGCCATCAGCAGCATGCTTGATTTTGAAGAGACATTTGGAAGAGACAACAGATTTCCCTTTCGGTCTAGGTACTATATCCCATACATCATTCTTTAGGATAGACTAATATTCTTCTGTCATTGCATCCTTCCATACTTGGTGTTGGAAAGCTTCTGTAACACTGACAGGTTCTGAGTCTATGATGTTGTTCATTAGAGCTACATAG